>JAUPFZ010000031.1:9195000-9455000 GCA_036937285.1 Euphydryas editha | reverse complement strand
GTTGCTAGAATACGCGACGTAATCGAGAATATCAAATGTATGCGTAAATTAACTAAAAAACCCAATAATTACAATTTTTTCCATATTATATAATTATATCCATAAATACCACTTACCAAAAACTAACAATAAGTATGGAAAGAGAACTGATGACTATTTAATACCTGAATATGTAAACGAACTGCCCAGAGAACTGAAAGAAATGTATAAAAGCACCAAGAAAATCAAATCACGTTTAAAAAAATATTTTTTAGAAAAACAAACTGAATTAACGGAATGACTCTCTGTACCCAGATAAACCCGTGAGGTTTTCTTGGTACTTAAATTTCAAAGTAAAATGTATTTGTTATGTATTGGCCAATAAATTAAAAAAAAATCTATTTTAATTACAACGAAACTTTCGATCCTAGCGTTATAAAAAATTTTATACGTTACACGGGAGGAAACTAAGATATCGCAACCTCAGATTTTTAACAAAAATCCCGGTTGGAATGTATCACTTCCCTCTCTAGTGACGTAATATACTATTACTCGATTTCTCGACGCTCTGAAGTATTAGTAATGAATTTATATTATTAATAATTTATATTGTGAAATTCTACATATTATTTGTTTTGAATATGTGACATCGCTATATATTAAGGCCTATTATAATAGATGTTCGTTTTCTAAACTAAACACTTTTTATTTCAAAGGGGAAGTTCTGCAGGTATTATAGGTCACGTTCCGCATGAGAAATAAAATTCCTAGCCTCATTCATGCCTGTAGCCGGAAACCTGTATTACGCTTATTTTCAAGAAACTTGTCTTGAATTTTACAGTTTTAGCCGTACGTACATTTAATTAATTTTTTCTTTCTACTTGGGAACTAGATGTTCAAATTTGTTATTCTATCCTCTTTGTAGTCACTTTTAAATTGTTTCTTTTAATTATATCGCGCTAAAAAGCCGAAAAAAAAGTTTCTTATCTGCGTTCCTTTTTGATGGCCTTCAGTTTTGTGATTATAACAAAATAGTACAGATTATTAATGTCACGTAGGTTGGAGAAGACACGAAGAAGATTGATCGTTACGATCGAGGATTACAAGCTTTGTTCAATTCTTAGATAGAAGAAATAGTAGTAATTTAGGACTTGTTTCACGTCCTTTTCATCAAATTTCTGATATTTTATCACTACTATATGCCAAATAAAATATCAATTTCGTTTCCAAAGATTGTGATTAGAAATATCTGACATATAAAGTGGAAATTGATGGTGAAATAGCAAGGAATAAAATCTTGTGTCAATAGTTAGACATAGACAACACAAACAAACACGCAAACCTCGACTCTCTCTCGAAACATTATTTGGCCATGAGGTTGCACTAAGGTGTTGTAATAGGCGATTAAGGCCAAAGTGGTGTGAACAACTGTACACCTACCAGGATGGTGATGGGCAGCAGCATCACCTTATCCTAACAAAAACACACTGAGCTCGCCGAACCGCCTGCCAAGCATGGCGAGTATTGGCAACTCCCCTCCCCCATATGACCAACAAAAATGAGTCCAGGCCCCCAATCCTCGGTGACCCCACTATTCTCGGCTACGACAGCGCCCTGGGCGGTAGAAGAACGGTAGAGCAGGTTTTATGGGGGAGGGGTACGTTCAGCAGTGGACATCCAATGGCTGATATGATGATGATGATGATACAAATATTAGTCATGGGTGGAGATTCAATCTACTGTCGCTAGTGCAATAAAGTTTCTAAAACCAATACAACCGATAAATCCTCTCAAAAAATCCAAAATAAAATTTTCTTTACTCAAGTAATCTTCATAAGCATTTTTAAATCGTTATTTTATATACAATTAACTATAGTTAATGTGAAACTGTTCTCTTATATTTACGCGAATTTTATTCATTTAATTAAAAGTCTAAAAACGGATTTTATCGATGTCCGTTTGTCCGAATTCGGACACCCACCACCTCAGTCCCCCGAGATCATGGACGCTGTAAAGGGTCCGAAACGTCGGGAAATAAATTAAAATAAAATTGTTAAACAGTAATTTTGAATAAACGCGATAAAATCCGTTTTTAGACTTTTAATTAAATAATGTGAAACTATCACCTATTCGTTATGTAGATTCTGCTGAAGATAAAATCGGTCAGAAACTCAATAGTTGTACTATTGACTGGCCCGTTGGCGCAGTTAGCAGTGACCCTGTTTTCTGCTCCAAGGGTTGTGGGTTCGATTTCCGCCCCGAGTCTGGGTGTAATATATGTTTATTTATATATGTATTATTTATAAGTATATTTATTAAAAAAAATGTATATCAGTCGGCTGTTACCTAAAACACAGGCATAAAGTTGCCTTGTGTGTGTGTTAAAACATACATATATATATATAAAGTATCAAAAGCGGTCAATAGTTACTCTTTAAAAAAAAAAAATGTCAATACGTAACTCAAACATTATAAATTCTATGTCCTGCATGAAGACAGCACTAGTAAACCCACACATAAAAGTCATCACATAAAAACTTTAAATGTTATAAAACAATAAAATAATTACGTAACTAAACAAAACTTTTTAGTCTCCTTAACGACATGAAATATAATTTTTATGAACCTGTATTCTTAAAATTGTGAACGCTTTTAAATATTTACATAATCTGGGTCAATGTTAAACAAAATTCCAATGAGAGAATCTTTGTGTTTTTTTATTGTTTACGTTATCTTAAAATAATAGTTCTTAAATTAAAATTAAATTATTTATGATATAAAATATGTTTTTTAAAATTCTGTATCTACTAGACGTACACTATTTCGAAAGACACCTTTAATCTCAACTCCTTCACTTTATCTCATAATATTATGATCTTTAAAAACGTTTGAAACAAAAATGCCTATTTATGTAACTATATTAAAACGCTCAGAGCAATCTTAATTATAATGAAATGAGGTTTTAACATTAAAATTATGTATTTTAAAAATTAATTTGGTTAATTTTATTAAAATTTAATTAAAATCACGACTAATATTAAATTAATTATTTTAATTTATCCATGTTACTTAATATTACATAAGGGGCAATAACCCTGTAGGTAAAAGTAAAATTTAGTGATTTTCGCGGGCTTATTACCATATACTACAATACAGTATACTTTATATATATATTTAATTAACATACACACATGGTCTTCTGTTCCTAATGTATACAACTTAATGTCTGTGTTATAGGTAACAGCCGACTGAGATACACATTCATAGATATATATCTGGAGGGAGGTTTGCCAATACTCGTCACGCTTGGCAGGCGGATTGGCTAGCGCAGCGTGTTGTAGCAGGATATGGTGACGCTGCTACCCATCAGCAGTCTGTTGTTCACACCACTATGGCCCTAGTCGCCTTAGTAAGTACATTGCCTTGCTATAATTTTTTGCGGTGGTTTCAAAATATTACCATCGGTGTATTTTTCTATACTTCTGTACATATAACGAATGAAGTGTTGAATGAATGCTGTATGAAAGAGTAGGTATAAAAAATCACGTCAACGGCCATAATATAAAGACATAAACGCGTGCAAAGCTGCACGTATTCTTTAGTCTACTAAAATAATTTAAGGAAATTTAAAAAAAAAATTATCGAACAATTTATAATGAGTGTCCAAATGCGTGCAAAGAATTTGTCAATTTGTATTTGTAAGTTAAATATTGGAAGGCAATCAGTAAGTCTATAATAATATTTGTTAAGCTTTATTATAAAGTTCAAACGTTTATTTATATATTGAATTGCGAAAATCTCGAAATCTATTTTACCGATTCTAAACACATATATTGTAGGTTAAAACGTCATGGTATGACTTTTTGGAATGTAATAAAAGACATAAACGTCATAAAACCTGACAAGTAGTGAAAGGTAAAACCGCATAGGTCGTCTATCTTATGAGTAGTTCGATTATTTATTTAGAATTTCTACATCTTGATGTGTTATTGTTTGTACTTAATTAATGTAAGTAAATATTTAAAAAAAAGCTGTTTTACATTCAATTGAATTTTTATAAGTGTATTATATTATTTAGGATGGATTGGCGCAGTAGTCAAAGAAACGGGCTGTTATACAAGCGATCTCGGGTTTGACTTCTGCATATTATGACCTATATTTGTATGGACTGATTGAACTGAATTAAGCTATAAGCGTTCCACTGCTGGGCAACTTCTTCTTTATATTTAAGAAGGGTTGAAACTTAATCCACTACGCTGCTCAAAAGTGGGTTGGCGGATAATTTTTCTACCACGAGTAATGATTACTATCAAGTGTCCATGATAATAATTAAGTCCGGCAGCTTTACTTGCTCTCCGAGGCACGCTGGGGAGACCTATAAGGACACATATCCAGACTAGAAATAAATATTTGCACATATACAAATATTTGCCCCGAGTGGAAATCAAACCTTCGACCACTAGCGTTTAGGAGACTATTCCCATCACTACATCAGAACGGTTGTATTCTAAATATCTAGACTTAAAAAGAGTTTCCATCTAACATTTCCCTTTCCCCCATTAAGGTTCATTCTTCATTTAACTAGCGACACATTGGTGGTTATCTGGAACTACAAGTTTATAAGCGAGTGACATTCTCTTCCTCCTTTATTGACCATAACAAAAAAGTTGCATATCAAAACTCTACATATCTATTATCGAAACAGAACAATCATATTGTCCTCTGAATCGTATTCTTACACCATATAATTAGTATAATTATTACATTCACGAGGAAAACTCATGATTTGTAATGACACACAAAAAGACAGACAAATGGAGACATTAAAATAGCAATACATATCGTGGGAAAACTTCAATAACGTGTCTGACATGTATCTGACAGATTTTTATAGCGCACACAAAATAAATATAAATATTCCTTTTAGAGAATTAGGTAAAATGTTATCTGTCATAATAGTTCGGTCTATTACGTAACTTGCGTGTTGTCGAATTTCAATAATAATTGAGTCTCAGCTAGTATTGAAATTTTACATCACAGCGATTTCTCCCGATCGCGCAAGTTGCGTAATAGTCCCTGCGATTTGAAAACGACCTGTGTTTTTTACTCCGGATTTGGAAAAATGGGAAAAATTATAATTGTATGTTATATGTATATATAGGTCTGTCATAGCACTTATAATTATCCATCATGGAAAGTGTCTCTATTTTTTCTTATCAATTACTATGACATATTAAACAATTGTACCAAAAGATGGAAAACATACCTAGAGGCATCTGTAAATTTTCAATGAATAATTTATATATAAATTTTTAATATATTAATGTTGCTCTATATATCTATTGTTTATGAATGACTCCATTTAGATTTTCATTCATCTCTCCATAGAGATCATTCTTATTATCTGCGCTCAAACGGCGTCTTTCGGGTCTGTGGACATTGAGGGAAAAGCGCCCTTTCTGGTTCCGGCTCGTGTCTGACGTCCGCTTATCGAGTGTTTCCTTATAAATATTTAAATTTAATAGTAAAAATTACATATATACATTATATTATAATATACATACATTACATTATATTACTTATAAATTATACAAACACATACGTAACGTATATTTATATTTATATAATTATAATGACTTTCTAAATCAGAACTTTAGATTTAAGTAATTGACATATTTATGGTTATTAAATTTAAATATGCTTAACATATAAGGCAACAGGCAACATAAAGTAGGCAAGACATTGCCTGTGTTTTAGGTGACAGCCGACTGACAAACAATTTTTTTAAATAAATATACATATTATATAAATAAATATATATTACAACAAAACTCGGGATGGGAATCAAGTCATAACCCAGGAGCAAGAGGTCACTGCAAACTGCGCCAACGGGCCAGTCAAAATTTCATTGCTATGAATCAAATAATGATCTTATATAGCCTATTACGTTTCCCGATTTATATTTTATTTAAACGAATCTATATATCATTAAATTATCGTGTATGAACAAAAAAACATATTAAATTATTTATATTAGTATTAAATAGAAATATATTCTTTTTTTTTTCAGAAACTGTTTAGAGATGTGGGTTTAGTAGCGTCGACTTATATGCAAAATCAAAATCAAAATCATCAAAATCAAAATATTTTATTCGTTATAAGGTGATTACTCACACTCAATGAACGTCAAAAAAAAATGTCTCGGTAGACATCTATAATTTCATCATCTATTTCATCATCGGCTTTACTAAATATTACAATAATATAAAAATGTTCCTAGTGTAGGCCGAGAGAAAATGCTGCTGCTGCTGTATGCTGGGTATATGATTGAGTTTATAATGGTTCAATATTATATTGATGATTTAATTTAAGAGTGACTGTTGAGCTTCTTGCTTATTCTTCTCACTAAGATCTATATTACGTGTCAGTGGTAGCTTCATATTATCTATTACTAACTAAATAATAAAATTAGTTTGTAAAATGGCGATTCATAAGTGCTTTTGAAGTATACTTGAATAAAGATTTTTATTTTATAGGGATATACTAATCATTATCATCATTATCATCATCATCCCAGTCGTTGGATGTCCACTGCTGAACGTTAGCCTCCCCCATCGACAGTTAAAAGCAACCTCCATCCAACGGCTTCCGGCGACTATATTCCGGCGGTATATAAATAAATATAAATAAATATCAAACAACAATCACACCACCTTAACCTAGCCCCGTGCTAAGTTCGTAAGAACTTGTGTTACGGGTACTAGGAACGGAAATAAATTTAATAGATTTATATAAATACATATATACATAAATACACATCCATGACCCGGTGCAGACATCTATATTCGTCATACAAATTATCTGCACCTGGCGGGATTCGAACCCGCGACCGCTGCGTAAAGTGTTAGTTGCCTGACCACTCGACCAGCCGGCCGTCTCATATTAATAAAAATATACGCATATATTAATAAAAACGATAAATTAAAAATAAATGTAAATAAAGCCTACAGTACAGGACAACTTCCTCTTTTTGAAATATCTGAATTTAACAGATCATTGGTTCATCATTCTTGGTTAAAGAATAGTTTCAGAACCAAAAGATACACATACATTACTGGCCAAAGGTTGCTTGGCAGATATCGCTGTATTAGCGATAAGGTCGTCTCTTGCAACTGATACAAGTTGATTCTTTTAAATTCTATTTATTGCTAATTTTGTGTAATGGTTATGTAATTTTGTTGTTACGGAGAACGAGGAATTTTGTTGTTACGGTAGAAATAAATAATATACATTATTGCCGGGTACAGATTGTGTCACACTCCACGACCGCCAGGGGTGCGTGAGAGAGATGGCGTTGTTTTCTTATTATTTATTTGTTTTAAATAGATTTTTTTAATGTTTAATTAAAAGTCTAAATCGGATTTTATTGCGTTTATTTGTTTTAAAACTTTACAGTTTAACGATTTTAATTAAATTAAATTATTTCCCGACGTTTCGGACCCTTTACAGCGTCCATGATCTCGGGGGACTGAGGTGGTGGGTGTCCGAATAATGTAAAATCCGAATAAATTTTTTAATGTTATCACTGTCTGTGCTACACTTGTCATATTATACACGGTGTTCACTGAAAATCAGTGTTGGGGCAACGATGTCTGAACGATACTGACAATGAGTGGGCGTCCGATTGGTGACATAAAAGGTTTAGTTTTATATTTTATAACTGTGAAAATTTAATATTAAGATCAAATATTGTTGTTTTTACATCTAATAAACATTGCTCATTGTTATTGTTACCAATAAAATTTATTCTATTCTATTATATTTAAAAAGAGTTAATGAATAAATAATAAACTGAACTATAAGTAAAAAAGGGAGAGATGACAATATGCCCTCATTTTTAAAGTCGGTTGAAATACTATCTAATTCATATAATTTACCATTAAACATGTTAAATATTAAATAAATGTTTGAATATGTATGCACAAAACTAATTAACATGAAATACGATTTAATTATTTTTATAATAACAATGGCGTCGTCAATCCCACATTATTAGATTTGATGATAATCATTATATAAATATGAAAATTATTCTAATTACTTGTTGTCATATAATGACTAGTGCACACTGGTGGACGGCAATACAAAGCTGAAAGCATCAAATATATGTAGTCTTATCGTAGTTGCAGTGCATTTTTCTAAACGCTTTCATTCTTTTATTTAAGGACTAGTTGCCCGCCCCAGCTGCGCCCGGGATATGTATATATACCTAAATATATATAATAATATGTAGTAATAACTTTTTAAAGTTGCAAACATGCTTAGTATTTCACTTCCTATTTAACGTTTCAAAAAAATATTAATAAATTCAAGCTTTATTATTTATAAACTCACTACTCAAATTTTCATATATATATCATATACTATAAAGTTAACTTTAACTTAAAAACCTTAGAAAAGATACTTCATTAAACGCATAATATTTTTGTTAATATAGTAACAATAATTTATTGCCTGTATCCTGTATCTATTATATCAATGCCTTATCTATTAAAATTGTATTAATTTTCATTGTTTGTATGCAGTAGTCCTTATAACCACAGAGGTCAGATGGCAATCACTGAGCTAAAAATCTCAAAATTAGGTTAAAATGATAAGCAAGGTCAGGTCGAAATTAACATTACAAAAGAAAACGTTTATTATATCTACATACCAAAATCGTTTGAAAGTAATGCTACAATATTTTGTTTGATTTATCACCTTGAATAGTTGAAATCAAAGATAAAAAAAATAAAATAAAATGCATAAAATAATGTAAAATAAAGATAATATGGAAGATCTCGTTTAAAGGTTCTTGATATTTATGGCTAGTCTCTGGCAAAATTTGTTATAATCTAATATTTTACAGCCTACTAGCAAACCCGGCGAACTTCGTTTCACCACCAGATGGCTTCGTTTTTTGTAACATTCCGTTTGGGGATTAAACCACCATGCAAAACCATATTGGTTTATAGTACATGCTATGTATCAGAGATGGCGCTGTATGTGAAAAATGATTTTCCCTGTTTTCCCGCTTTTCCTGAATTTTGTTTGCTATAAACCTCACGGAGCCCAAGACCTCTCCAACGAATGCAAAACCGTGGAAATCGGTTCATGCGTTCTGGAATTATAACGTCAGGAAGGAAAACCCGACTTATTTTTATATTATAGATTACTTGCGAAAAACCTTACCTTAATATGACTAAGAATATAAGTTGAAATGCGTGGGTAAATAACAAAAATCTAGTGCTAAAAAGTAATAACCCATCTTGAAATAATCTCAATATATAATTAACATATAAGTAATAAGTAGACTTACAATATAACTATAAAAATGATTACGAAAACATTTCTCACGAACTTCAAATTGTCTACAAATTCGTTCTAAAATGATATTTACGAAAGAATGAACGTAATTCAGTTAATTATATTTAGTGTCACAATGTTATGATGGGTAAAGATGAACGATGTCTTACAAGAAGCCATTCACTTGTGACTTTTGTATTATTTTATATTTTCGCGACTATTTTATTTATTTATTATTTATTTATACTTTATTGCACAACAATATTGGATTGTATAAAAGGTAGGCTTAATGCTAAAAGCATTCTCTACCAGCCAACTTTAAATCGGAAATTGAGAAAATTTATTTTGTTTGAAAGACAAAAACAGATAATAAAAGTAGTAACAACAATATTAAGCGCTCGAGCAATATGTGATTTTATAAATTATATTGCGATGAGAAACTTAAAAAAAAAAATTTATAAATCATGTCCACGTGGAATGGTGTCAAGAATACTGGCAGCATTTTTATTGTTAAATCACAAAATCAATTCTCTAGAAAAATAATGAACGATCATGTCTCTAATGAATGCAATGAGTAAGTACTTATAGAGTAATTTGTATTAATAAAATATTCATTAAGCGGGAGAGTCAGCTTGTTTATTTAAGCGAAAAAAATCCTTCATCGGGTAATCCTCGATCTGAAAAGATTTGATTTAACCCGAATTAAATTTGAATATTCTAAACAACAAGTATCTAAGTTTTTTCTAGATAAATAACTAAAATTATGTACGACTGCTCTTTGACCCACGAATTTTAGTAAGCACGTTATCAAACAATGATATTTTGAAAATAGTTGACGACGCTTTGGCACAGTGGTCACGGCTGGCTGATGCGCTAGCGGTCGCGGATTCGATCCCCGCATATGACAAATATTTGTATAGGTCATACAGGGGTTTTTCGTGGTCTGGGCGTTTGTGCTTGTTTGTGTGTGTTTACGGACCCTCGACACCGGATTCGCATCCTTCTGGGGGCCGTTGAGTGTGAGACGTTTATTATTTATTATTATTAATATAAGTCGTCAAAAAATAAGGATATTTATCATCTCATGTAAAGCAATTAGAAATTATTACAAACGTATTCCTATGTTTCTTTGTTTATGAGTCGGCTATCACATGAATTATAGGCATGAAGCTGCCTACCTTAACAACAAATAATTATACCAAGTGCGAGTCGGACTCGCCCATGAAGGGTTCCGTAGCAGCAAGTAACGTCATATAAAAGTTCTTGTGGTTCGTTGTAACTTTAATCGATGTTTTAATAATAGTGTATTTAAAAAAAAAAAAATACTTACTAGATCTCGTTCAAACCAATTTTCGGTGGAAGTTTGCATAGTAATGTAAATCATGTTTTCTTTTTAGTCTTATCATTCTTTTATTTTAGAACTTACAGGGGGGACACATTTTACCACTTTGGAAGTGTATCTCGCGCAAACCATTCAGTTTAGAAAAAAATGATTTTAGAAACCTCAATATCATTTTTGAAGACCTATCCATAGATAATAATAATAATAATAGTCTTTATTGCCATGAAACTATACAATAGTACTTATTTCTAGCGGCATCTGCACTAAGCACAGCTTGTATCGCAGATGCAAGGAATATATAGATACCCTACACAAACGTATGGGTTTGATGAAAAAAAAAAGAAATTTGAGTTTCAGTTCTAAGTATGGGGAACCCTCAAATTTTATTGAATTTTTCTATTTTTGTGTGAAAATCTTAATGCGGTTCACAGAATACATCTACCTTCCAAGTTTCAACAGTACAGTTCTTATAGTGTCGGAGAAAAGTGGCTGTGACATACGGACGGTCAGACAGACAGACGTGACGAATCCATAATTGTTCCGTTTTTGACATTTAGCTACGTAACCATAAAATGTTATATGAATGAACAGTTAAACATATTTATAAATTTAGTTTTATAAATTTTCTACCTTTCTATCGAATGTAGGTAATTAGCATACTCAATTAACATAAACGGAAGCAACACTTTTCGGTAATAGGTACCTAATTATAATATTAATCACACTTCGCACGCACGCATTTCAAACTTTTTAATTGCATGTAAGTTTGACAGAACAAAAATATACCTACATGCAAATGAAAATGATAACGAAACAAGCAATCATTGCTTCATAAAAAATAGTATATAAATAAATAAATATGCTTAACATACACACACTGCCGTTTGTTCTTAAGCTAGGCAACGTAATACCTATGTTTTAGGTAACAGCCGACTGATACACATTTTTTAAATAAATATAAATAATACATATGTAAATAAATATATATTAAACCCAGACTCGGGGTGGGAATCGAACCCATAACCCAGGAGCAGAAAGCAGGGTCACTGCAAACTGAGAAAACGGGCCAGTCAACGTGCTTCTTAATGAAATACAGAATTAAATCAAAATAATTATGTTCAGAGTTTCATGTTTGTAAACAATTAAATGTTAGGTGTGTTTTTCTCCAATACACATTGTATTGGAGAAAAACACATTATGATAGAATAAATTTTACGAGGTAACGTTCATAAAAAATATTAAATTAAGTTATTTGATAAACGTTCAGAATGCATTATAAAATACCAAACATAATTCGACGACATATTTCTCGCAAGTCTCTTCACAAAGGAAATACATCACTATAGTAAGTGCACAGTTGAAAACCACCTACAAAATTTCATTTTCCTAAATATTAATTGAGGATAAAATAAAAAGCTCATATTTTTAAGAACATTTTTTTTTTTGTCGCAGGGGAATTCATTTACGGATGATATCCAGGACGCCCGGGTGGCAGTCCTAGACCTATGTCGGACTTGGCACTTTGGGAGTGCAATACCGTACTAAACCCCTGCGGGAGCCTTCAGCCGCTTTAATTGGAGGGTCCCGGATCTGCAGGCAACAGGATCCTTCCAGCGACAGGCTGGCCTCGGCGAAAAGGCCAGACTTCTCCTCCATGGGGACTGTCCGGCTCACCTCTGAACAGTCCCAACGACGCCGTGTCAATTTTTATTTTTTTTATTTTTAAGAACATGCTATTAATATTGGTCAATACGTTAGTACTTAGATATACTGTAACGGTGTATGTATGTCCTATTGTTGGTAAAAGTCATCTATCTAAGAAGAAATGTCGTGCGTTGACCGGCAAAGAAGAACAGTCCCGACTTCTTTCTTGCCGAGGTGTCGTAAAAGGCGATTAAGGTTATAGTGGTGCGAAGAAACAAAAACAACACATACCATATCTTGCCGCAATACAATACGCACGTCAATTCGTCTGCTAAGCGTAAAAACAAACTCCCCAAAAAATTACAAGCAATACAAAGACCAAGTGTTCGTTCTAGAGGTCGATGAGGTAGACCTACGTTTAGCAGTGAACATCCAATGGTTGATATGATGATAATGATGATGATAAGACCGAATAATTGGACTAAGACAAAAAGAGAAAACTTCTGGCTGCCGTTCTGGCGTAGTGGTGTGAGTAGAACTAACACCACTACGCAGACAGATATTTGTATTTGTACAAGTGTATTGTATTTATTTCCGTTTTGGATGTATGTCTTTGTGATTCGCCCCACCGTGCCTCGGAGAGCACGTGAAGACGTTGGTCCTGGTTGTTGTTGAACACCGTGCTTTGACGTCTAACGCATCTACGCGGCCAATAAGACGTTTGTCAATATTGTGAATTAATTTTATTTGCAGGACTACATCGTTTTAAATTTTTTATATATATTAGAAAAAAAAAAAATTATAATAGTTCATTACACATTAAAGAGTAATCAAAATCCTTTACGTAACAGATAAAATATTTACACCGACTATTAATTTCCACAGATAATTTATAAATATATGTGTGTTATTATAAGTATGGTTCAGTTAGGTTTAACCTAATGTCCTAAATTAAACTAGGAAATCTAAAACCACAATAATATTATAGTGTATAGTTATGTAATTAAAGCGTTATCGTGTGTTTATTTCCTTTATTAAATAATAACATATTAGTTAACATGTGGTGGAATGTTATTTAGGCCACAAAAATGTAGTTTCCGCCCTTATTTCTAGATCAGGGGTGTCAAACTCAAAGAAAACTCGAAACATTAGAGATTGTATTTAACATAGCTAGATATTTTATCTAACAAACTATTAAGATAATAAATAGCTAGAATCTAGCTTTAAATAGATTGAGCCGGATACTGCTCGCCGGCCGTATCTTTGACATCTCTATTGTAGATTAAGTAGTACAGAATCAGAATAGCCTCGAACCGCGCGCTTGCGGCCGTGGTTTCGATTCCCGTTCGGTCAGATATTTGTAATTGTACAAATATTTGTTTCCTGTCTGAGTGTATGTCCCTGTGGGTCTCCCCACCGTGCCTCAGAGAGCATGAAAAGCCGTCGGTTCCGGTTGTTATCGTAGACACCTGATAACAATCGTTACTCATGGTAGGGCATTACCCGCCAACCCGCAGTGGAGCAGCTTGGTGGATTAAGCTCCAACCCTTCTTCTATATGGAGAAGAGGCCTTCGCTCAGCAGTGGGATGTTTACAAGCTGATACAATACAGTGTGTCTAGATTCTCGACAAAAAAAATTCACCATACTGAGGATTGTTGAGTATACAAAACTGTACAGAATCTGTATTTTATATCTATAAAAACAAGCTATTTATGTATCTAATTAATACAATTGCTAATTAAAAGTAGTTTTTGGTAGCTTTATCTTAGTTTTAATAGTTTTTTTTTTGTTTTTTGTTTTTACGATCTCAATGTACTTGTAATCATTTAATTTAAATTTGATTTACATTTTGTATTTTTTATAGTTTATTTTTTATGCTATATCAATGAGCGTGGCTACCAGGGCCGTCTTCAACCTATCAGATTACTGGGTTCTTTGGGCACTTTAAAATGAGGATGATTTTATGTCTACTATAGTCAGTTATGATTTCATATTTATAAAAGACATATCAACAGTATCGGTTATTGGATACTAATTTGGAAGGAACTGAGAGGGTTTATTACTGTGGGGTCCTGATTAATTGTTCAGAGTTCAGTGTTCGGTGGATAATAGGGGTCTGAATCTGACAAAAGTAAGACATAGAGAACTATTTAAAGAAGTCCGTTGTTAATTTTTTTATAGACGAACCACGGGGTTTTATCTTTTTTTTTGTGACAGCTTTTTTTTGTGACAGCCTTCAGCCGCTTTAATTGGAGGGTCCCGGATCTGCAGGCAACAGGATCCCTCCAGCGACTCGGGGTTTTATCTACTATATCTATTACTCTATCGTTATTTAAAACAAATTTTTATTTACAATATAATTTGTTGTAACAAAAAGAATTATAAGACAAATATAAATTGCAATATATTATAATATTGGTCAATCTTGATTAACGCGTTAGAATAATTAAACATAAGGCCTTTTTAATATTATAAACAACCATAGATTAGTTAATATATAAATTTACTAATACTGATTTTAAATAATTATCAATAAAAGTAAAAATTTTGATTTAATTTTAGCGATAAAAGTTGAAAGCAATCGATTGTTCTTAATTGTTAACAGTGATTAGTGGAATGAGGAAACCGAACAGGAAGGCAGACACGCATGTACGATGTGCATGCATGCGATTATATAGTGCATTAAAATAATATATAGACCAATTTATAAGTTTAACTAAGCACTTAATAAGTCAAATATAAGTCATCTTAGGTAGTTTTAAAACATGTACTATGTCCCACATATTTAATGGTCTCTTCATATAAAGTATAATTAATTATAGTAATAATAAATAGTTACTGTCTAAAATGAACATTTAAAAGTGCTTTGAATACAGAAGAGGTTAAATTTTTTTTTGATTTTGATTATTTAATTCTGAATAATGAAACTTTTTATTGGTAAATGAATTATTAAAATCAATTCAAAAATTTCAGATCACCGAATCTCATATAATATTATTACAAATACACATAGGCAATTAGTCGCTTACGTTAGGAACAGACGACTGTGTGTGTAATATTATGTTAAAACATGTTAATTATTTTTTAATTTTATTATACAAGTGTTTTCCCTTTATTTTAATTATTATAAATAATCATATTTTTGAGTAAGTATTGTGTATGTATTTTAAAAATTAACTTTTAATATTATAATGTTATATAACTTATCTTAGTTTTGTATACATATAGACAATATGTCTACCTATATGTAGACAATGTATTAGTAACTTTTTTGACATTAACTGATTTTTTTCAGGAGTTTTTATTAAATTTAAAACTTTAAAAGAACAAAAAATAGCAACTTATTTCAAAATTAAGTAAAACATAAATCTTATAAAGAATCAACGTATATGTTATTATTATAAATATTTAAAAATAGTGCCAATTGCCCGCAATGTCGCTGTCTTTGACATAAAAATTTCAATTGAAATAGCGAATAATTCTCATGTATAAATCATAAAATGAATGAAAAAAAAATATCACTATATTTTAGTTTTAAAACGGAAATTATTAAAAATAATTAATAATAAATCTAAAAAAAAAACTTAATAAAATACGCAAAAATTATACCCTTAATTAATCCAACAATCGGCTTAAAGAATAAAAATACATACTCACGTAAAAAAATGTTAATTAAAAACTTATAAATTTGAATTATTTGAATCAAAATTATCTAAAACCAGACATATATTTTCACACAATATTCCAAGTATAATTCCAATTCTAAGTCACATCATTATCATATATAAAAACTAAATATATAACTATTAATATATATTATTACAATATAATAAAGTTAAATAATTTACATACCAACTACAGACAGAGACAATGGACGGGTTCACAACACAACAGTTAAAACGCGACTGAGTTAACAATAAATAATGACAGGTTATATATACCTCTCCATTATATACTTATGAACTATATATAAGGCATAACCTTAGTTATTAATTAGTATATATTTCATAATTGATCTCATTTATCATTATATATTTCATTTATAATTTTATATATATCAACAGCGTATCTGTTTAAATTTTGATTGACTTCAGAAAAAGGAGCATGAATAAATGTGAAATTGAAATATATTGTTTAAATTTTTGATATGTGAACTTAGTTCTAATAATTATTTTTTATATAGATAGATAGACAGATAAAATATACTTTATTGTACGCCAGTTTAGATTATATCTACATAACTTAATTTTACAAAGTATTTTAATGTACAAAGGCGATCTTATCGCTAAGTAGCGATTTCTTCCAGACAACCTAGGCTATATGGAATATGTAAGGAATAGGTAGGTGCACCGTCGTCGCTTACATGGAATATACATAAAACATGATTATATACTATATACAGGTATAGTCAAAGCTGGTAATATATATATTCAATCGAAATCAGAAAAGGGAGGTTCAATTAATATAAAATTCGATTATATTTACGTTATGGTTTTTCATATCTTTCCCTCGTTTTTTTTTTTCAACACACACACACACGGTCATCTGTTCCTAAGGAAGGTAACTTAATGCCTGTGTTTTAAGTAACAGTTGATTGATACAATTTTTTTTTTTTTTTGAATAAATAAACCCTTTTTTTTTTCTTTTTTTTTTACGCAGGGGAATCCATTTACGGATGATATCCAGGACGCCCGGGTCGGCACTTTGGGAGTGCAATACCGTACTAAACCCCTGCGGGAGCCTTCAGCCGCTTTAATTGGAGGGTCCCGGATCTGCAGGCAACAGGATCCCTCCAGCGACAGGCTGGCCTCAGCGAAAAGGCCAGACTTCTCCTCCATGGGGACTGTCCGGCTAACCTCTGAATGAATAAATATACCTACAATAAATAATAAATATACCTTTCACTGTTTTAATGATTACTTGCTTTTTTATATATATAAGAAGGAATAGTCAAGGGTCTATTATTGTATTATAAACGAATGAAAAGACTCCCCCTCGTTCCAAGGTTAATAAACTGTTGATCATAGATGTAGATTGTCTATTGGGGACAATTTTAGGCTTATAAATGTACAATTCGCAGAAACGATGTAGTTGTTATGAACGGTGACCGCAAACAGAGCGCGTCATGTAGTAGCCTAATTTGATAAAAAATAAATGATTTTCGTTGATAAGAAATCATTTGACTATTTTTTTATCGGATATCCTAATGTAAGTTGCCAGTTGCAGTCGGACACAACGGGTTCCGTTGCATGCACTATTTGATATTAAATATGTTTTTCGATTCGTTAGAGAAAAATAAGTACTTACGCAAAATTTTTTTTGTTGGGATTTAATTTAATTTTAAATTTTTAGTTTTATTTTAATTTAATGTTGTAATTATGACTACTATATATTATGATAATGTTAATTCAGATTCTTTGAAAATTCAATTATCTATCTATTGAGAAGACTGTCGAGAAATCTATGCCGCAGTTGGCAGTGTGCAGTTGACCTTGCTTCCCGCTTCTTCTTTCTTCGGGAATTGAAGTATACTAATTCTTCTGTATATTTCAATTCTCGCTTCGATTCTGGGTGTATATATTTATATTTATTTAAAAAAATGTACATCATTCAGCTGTTACCTAAAACACAGGCATTAAGTTGCCTACCTTAGGAACAGACGTGTGTGTATAAAAAATATATTTTTCATGTTATATTATATTATGAGATAGAGAAATTGCCGTGACCATGGTACCAGCCTGTTGCTGAATCTAATATAAAATTTATTAATATATATTTTATTAACAATGCTAATTTGTTAATATTAGTTTAAAATATATACTCATACATATATTTCGTATATAAAACGTGGTCATCGCACTGTTATTTTATTGATTTATATGAAAAATCATTTTACGAGAAAAACGCCCTGGTTTTTGTTATATATTTAGTAATTTATTTATATCTATATATATATAGTCATAATAAAATTGTAGCAGGTCAAATTCTACAGCACAAAAAAAAAATTTGAATTTTTTGCTGGGTACTCTGTAACCGATGTTGAAGCCAAAAATGTGTTTTTTGTCTGTCTGTATTTTAGCCGTGAATCACGCCAAAAGTACTAAATGAATTTTAATGAAACTAGGCAAGATTTACGTTCATAATATGAGCTAAGCACTGAGCCCTTTTTATTACGAATTTTGGAACAATTCCTACAGGAAGACGTGAGGGGACGGGGGGAGGTAAGACGAAACTTATAATTAGTTATAATTCATTAACGCTTTAAAATATATTCTTTTTTTGTTAAAAAATGGTATATTTTGAAGATTGTTCCATAACTATTTCAAGATCTTTGGTTTCAATGTCCTTGAAACCTAAAATGTATAACCTTTGTAAATAAAATTTGAGCTCTTCGGTTGGTGCCTTTGTTTAAGTATCTTAACGCGGTAATTAAGAACCACTTTCGGTTCAATATTAAAAATACTTTTTGCATTTAATTAAATGTTTATTGAGAAATATTATAAAATTGCAATGCTATCATTTTATAAAATTTTATTTTCTCATCTTTCAACAATTATTAATATTTATATAATATACCAAAATTTAATTTGAAGTTGCAGATTATTTGTATATATATTCACCAAGCTATTAAAGAACTTTGTTTTTATAATCTCAAATATCTTAAAATAACATTCAATATTGTTTTTTTTTTTATATTCGATCATTTTTGTTTATAATTAAAGGCTATTTGAACTTAAATAAATGTAAATCAATTTTGAAATGATGTTCCTTTAATTTTTATCAGTACCTGGATGACCGAGCTTTGCTCGGTTAAACTATATTTATTGTTAGACACAAATTACATCATCAATATATCGGTAAGATTGAAAATATTATTCATATTTCATCAGTTCTACCGTATCTAAATATAATTTCCAAAAAAAAAGAACGATTCACAAAAAAAAAAATAATACCGAGCAAAACTCGGAAATCCAGGTAGTACAGAGCTCTCAATAATAGTTCTTTTTTTTTACAAAAGAGGGAACTTGAAAAAAAAAGCAAAAAAAAAGTGGGACTTGAGGCATCGGGATTCGAACCCATGTATACTGATTTCCCACCTAAGTTATTATAACCTAGTAGATTATGCCAAAATTTACCTTTGTATTCTAATAATATTCTAACAGTTTTTAATTGTACTCGTGATTTTTTATTTAAATAACCAGTTCATATTTTTTTATTATTATTTCGGTAAGATCGAAAAATATTATTCATATATCATCAGTTCATAATTCGTATGTAAATATAGTTTCCAAAAAACGCGAATTAAAAAAATAAAAAAAAATAAAATACCGAGCAAAGCTCGATCATCCAGTTAGTAAAGGCCTCCCAATAATAGTTTTTCTCACAAAAGAAGGAACTTAAAAAAAAAAGAAAAAAAGTTCTGGAGACATCTGGATTCGAACCTGGGGGTCTTCTTATTTCGAATCCGCCCGGTTCACATCGAAGCTATTATAAACTTATTAATGACAGCGAAATTTACTTTCATATTCTAACGATATTTTTTATTTGCCTGAAAAAAGGGATAAAACGACATTTTCTAAAAATAAATCCTAGCTAGATCGATTTATCGCCCCCGAAACCCCCTGCATACTAAATTTCATGAAAATCGTTGGAGCCGTTTCCGAGATTCAGATTATATATATATATATATATATATATATATATATATATATATATATATATATATATATATATATATATATATATATATATATATATATATATATATACAAGAATTGCTCGTTTAAAGATATAAGATAGTATCGTATTTGTATAGTATTTAACTGCATATCGAAGAAAAACAAGTATTTTTATTTTATTTTATTTTCATTTATTTGGGAAAAAAACAATTATAGTTTAAAAAACAATAATAGTTTCCACTAATAAATAATACATTTATCAGTACAAATTAATAATTCAGTTATACGAGTATTATATATAATTATTAACAAAATCGAAATGAAAAAATTACACTTCCTTAAAAAGTAAAACTAAACAGAACCATCTTTAAAACAAAACAAAGCTTCTTTAAAACAAAACAGTAATGAAAAATAAATAATAATAATCACACTTCTTTAAAATGTAGTATGACTTCACGTTTGAAATAATTGATTTTGTCGTGCATAATGTCAACTCTCTCACAATACTCGTTGTAGATTTTACTTGCACGACAAATAAATAAATTATATATAAAAATATATATAGTATATTTAAAAAAAAAATTGAAATAGATAATTATATATAATATTTGATTGTCCACAACTAACTATAAAAAACGTCTTTGACACCTCATGCCTATATAATACAAAGTAATTCTTCAATACTTTTTTTTTGACGCTGGGAAATGCGCATTTACGCATCCCGCCGCTGTAAAGGCGACGGGTATGTGGGACTCGTTTACTGCGGAGCCAAATTACCCACTAAAACCCAGCGGTGCCCTCATCGTCGTAGTGGAGCGCCACGGGATCGCTTTCGCATGCAACCGTGACGCCTCGGATTCTTCAATATCTACTGCCGATTTGAAATGATTCATATGTTGCATTACAAAGTAGCCGATACGTCAATGCTTTTAATCTAATACATAATCAGATATTTTCCTATTTTTTTCTGTTAATTTCTCCTCTCGATTCTGGGTCATTAAATAATGCTATACTATGCCATTTGATCAGGATAAGATCTTCTATTTGGAACTTTCCCATGTCCGTCGAATCTTATCATGCTATTATATAATCTGTTCTTTAGTACACTATTATGCTTTTCTTTTCTGCCACTGCTTCTAGCATATCATCATTACGCTCTATCTTTTTCCATAAGTTCCGTCCTCTAGATGTCTTCTACCCACTTCAGACGTTACGATTTGATGGATGTGAATTATCTCATCCATCAAGTCTTAAAAACAGGAAATGCATTAGAAAGAAAAAGTAATACTTGCGATAACAGAATAGGAAAGTTTAGAAACATTACAATAGTACATATAATAAGTATTTATAAGTTTTGATTATAATTTATAAGTTTATTAAAGCAACGTAATCCGTCCGTGGGAGATACATTGTGGTGATATAAAACATGTTATTTAGTATTTTAAAATCAACTAAAATTTATTAACGTTAAGGGTTTTGCCAGACTAAGAAGGTATGTAAGGACTTTTGTGTGTGATTCGTGAACTTATCAAAATATAAATATGGCTTCCGTGTATTACTGTACGAGGCTATACCATTGCAAGTCAATGACCTTTTCTCTTATGGAGGAAACCATTTGGACTAAGTCCGACATTCTGTTCCTTCGGAAATTGTATTAAAATAGTAGTTCAGTGAGCGATTAGTTACTTCATGATGGTCGTTTTTGACATGTGTGGTATTACTATTCAATTATATCATAATAGTGCCATAATGATTTTCCACCAATATTCAATCTCCATTCCATTCAGTCCATTGCAGGAAATAGGCCTTCCCGTGTTCGCAACAAATATTCCGGTTTTCCACAATCCTAATCCAGCTTCCGTTGACAATCTTGCGCAGATCGTTGGCCCAACGGGCATGAGAATGCCCTTGACTGCAAATGCCAAGTCACGGTTTCCACTGTAGGACATGTCTGTTCCAGCAGCCAACGGTCCTGCTACACACGTCACTAGTCTACTCCCACTTCAACTTGCTGATTAGACTTTATTAAAAGCATTCTACAATAGAAATCCATTGGCTGATAATATTATGAAACAAATAATTTAAAAAAATATATCGTTTTTACAATATTTCTATGAAATATTGTATTTTTTTTTAAGTTTAATTGTATGGTTTCGAGTATAATACTGCTAAAGAAAATAAATAACAATTTCAGATAAACGGTATGATTATATGTTAGAACAAGTTACGTTTATCCACATCGAACGAGTGAAGACGGTCAGTCTGTCGCAAGTCCAATAAACTGTGACGTAACGTAATTATTCTACGGAGAAAAAACGGTTTTGATACTTGATAATATTATTGTATTATTTGTGTTTTATATCAAATAAAATTACAGTTTATTTAATCTAATTTAACATCACTTTTGTGTTTTTGTCTTACAATATTTTTATAGGCTATATTAAAAAAATGGATTCAAAAATGCAATGTGAATAAAAAAATAAAATAAAATAAAATTTGTTACGCTGAGTAATAATTCGATGCGATAATGAAGAAGATGAAGT
This sequence comes from Euphydryas editha, assembly GCA_036937285.1. Classification (NCBI taxonomy): domain Eukaryota; kingdom Metazoa; phylum Arthropoda; class Insecta; order Lepidoptera; family Nymphalidae; genus Euphydryas; species Euphydryas editha. The sequence continues at coordinate 9,432,466 of JAUPFZ010000031.1, read as the reverse complement.
TATTTGTGCTAAAATATTACGAATTACACAATTTGTTTGTTTGGCGCTGATTTAAAAAAAAACATAATATTTTTTTAAGTTTTGTAATCTAAGATATGTTATAAAAGAGCCCAACCTCCGGTCATAAGTATTGTAATAAATACTATTGTACTAAAAAGGATAATCCCAAATTGTTAATTCCATCATTGCCATCTAAATAATCTTTCACATAATGATTTAATTTAATTTTTAAAATAATTTGAATTAATTAATTAAATTAATTTTTTGATTTTTAAAATAATTTTAATAATTAACTGTTTGCAATATTCATTATATATATGTTGTTTAAAATAATAATAATTTCTAATTGTTTTGAAGTGACTGGCCTGTTGCCGTAGTTAGCAGTGACCCTACTTTTTGCTCCAGGGTTGTGGGTTCGATTAACACCACGATTCTGAGTGTAATATATATTTATTTGTCTATGTATTATTTCTATGTACATACATATATTAGAAAAAAAGTATATTAATCGCCTGTTACCTAAAACACAGACATTAAGTTGCATACCATAGTTACAGACGACCATGTGTGTATGGTAAACATATTTAAATTTTGTTTATTTATTTGAATTTATAAAAATATAAAGGTATGTAGTATATGAGTAAGTAAACTTCCACGAATAATATTCACAAAGTATCAAGTATACTTAGTAGGTAGGTTTTATAATAAAAAAAAATTTAAAAAAATATATAGAAGCAATAATTGGTTTGTCTGAACGAGTCTCTCTATTATTATTAAATATTAGTAACTTTGAATTAGCGATTATCCAAGTATACTCTCCTACGAATGCTGCTGACGATTGTTTAGTAGAACAATTTTATATTACTATCAATAAAGCTCTAACACTCGCAGGCAAAAGAAAAATAATAGTGATGGGAGACTTTAATGCTAAGATTGGAATGCCATCGACCAATGAAAAATTAATAATGAAGAATTACGGCTACGGAATAAGAAATATTAGAGGTGAGAGACTAATAGAGTTTGCATACGAAAACAAACTATCAGTCATTAATACATTTTTCAAAAAGAAAACCAGAGATAGATGGACGTGGAGATCACCAGATGGAAAAACTAAAAACGAACTTGATTATATTTAATCTAACTTTCCTAGTAACTTTTATAACATTGAAGTCCTTAATGTAACATTTCCATCTGACCACAGACCACTAAGAGCTAAAGTTAAAATACGGATGCCCAAAAAAAGCAGAGCGAGCTTCAACAATAATCTTACTATAACCTTAAAAACGGACGCCCAGATATCCACCTACATGACATCTTTACATGACAATTTATACAAACTCGCAAAAGATGAAACACAACTTACAGTTCAAGAATATCATGATCAAATAATAAGCATCATTCAAAACAGTCTTAAAAATGCCAACAACTGCGACTTTGGAAAACCATCTATAATTACCAATCGAACACGACAGTTAATATCACGACGACGAGAACTTCACAATAAGAAACCAAAGACACGAAGTATGAAAAACGAGCTAAAAGCACTTTACAAAATAATTAGCAAATACATTAAACATGACTATAGCAGTTTCAGATCTCGCACAATAGAGAGACATCTAAATTCAACTGGCAGCTTAAAACGAGCATACAAAGAGTTACGGACTCACAAAAATTGGATAGAAGGGCTCCAAAATCAGGAAAAGATATACAACAGTAGAGACGCCATATTAAATATTGCAACATCTTTTTACAAAAATTTATACAATTACCCTACAAATACACAGACAAACAATATAGAAAAACTTACCAGTATGGACTATTCAGGTGGAATAGAGCCAATTAATGAAGCTGAGATGCTCGATCATATCAGGAGAATGAAATCAGAAAAAAGTCCAGGCACTGACAAAATAACCAACGAGGCGATCAAGATAGGCCACCAATTACTTGTAACTCCATTGGTAAAACTTTTCAACTTAATTTTGACCACGATTTCCACCCCTCATCAATGGTCTGAATCAAATATTATATTATTATACAAAAAAGGCAATCCAAAGGACATCTCCAATTACCGCCCAATAAGCTTACTACCATCCCTATACAAACTCTCTCTTCGATCATTGAAAAAAGGATTAGTCAAGTAGTAGATTCCAAACAACCGATGGAACAAGCGGGTTTTAGAAAAGGTTTTAGTACTATCGATCATATTCATACCCTTGAGCAAATAATAGAGAAATACCAAGAATTTCGGAAACCACACTACATATGTTTCATCGATTATCAGAAAGCTTTCGATACTCTATCACATGATTCGATATGGGAAGCTCTATTGTCTCAAAACGTTGATATAGCCTATATCAAAATATTGAAACATATTTACGAGAAATGTCGAAGTAGAGTACAACTGGAGAGCATCGGCCCACCCATAGAAATTAAACGAGGAGTCAGACAGGGTGACCCACTCTCGCCCAGAATTTTTATAGCAGTTTTGGAACATGTGATGAGCGGACTTAATTGGAATCAAATGGGATTAAATATTGAGGGAAAGTACCTGTCACATCTAAGATTCGCTGATGACATCGTCCTTATGTCTGAGTGCAGTAAAAAATTGGAATACATGATATCAACCCTTCGTGAAGCTAGTAGAAAAGTTGGGCTTGAAATAAATCTGAATAAAACAAAAATTATAACAAACAGCAAAGTTAATCCTATAAAACTAAACAACATTCAACTAGAGTACGTAGAGAGTTACATTTACCTCGGTAAACAAATATCTTTCAAAGCACAGAATAATGACCAAGAAATCGCAAGGAGAATTCAAAAAACCTGGAGCAAGTTTTGGAGCTATAAAGAAATTCTAAAAGGACATTTCTCTGTGAAATTGAAAAGAAAAATAATGAATGCATGTCTTCTGCCTTCTTTAACCTACGCATGCCAAACATGGAAATTTACATATAAAGTTAAACATAAAATTAAAACAACTCAGAGAGCCATGGAAAGAAGTATGCTAAATATCAGCAAAATACAGAGAATAAGACACACAATTATTAGAGAGAGGTCAGAAGTGATAGACGCACTAAACTTTGCTATGAAATTAAAATGGAAATTTGCCGGACATGTATCTAGATTAACTGACGAAAGATGGACGAAACGGGCTACAGAGTGGACAGGTCCGCAAGGCTACAGAAGAGTGGGAAGACCACTTGCGAGATGGGCTGACGACTTAAGATACACCGCAGGCCGAGACTGGCTAGACATAGCCAAAGATAGAGACACGTGGCATTCTCTGGAGGAGGCCTTTACCTGAGAGGGGTTCTTGCATCTTAACCGTATATTTTCAAACTTATTTATTCTTTTATTTATACTAATTGATATTTATTTTAAATTGGGTTATTATTTATTAATTCTTTTATTCAATATCTTTCCCTATAATTACATTTTTAAATATATTTATAAAAAATACAAATAAAAATATTTAAAAATATAAAAAAGGTATTCCTCCGGTGACAGGTTGAGTCCCAGGCCATCGGTGGTTAAGGCTCCAGGCTGAGGAACCTCCTCACAATGCGGGCCGTTTCAAGCAACACTGCCTTTTGAATCCGACCCTTGATCCAACAGTCGAGCGAGAGTTTCTTAAGATGTTGGTCGAAACTCTTCGCTAATAGGCCATTGACCGACACAACAATAGGAACAATTATTGTTGAGTCCACATTCCACATGGCGGTAATCTCGTGGGCAAGGTCTATATATTTATTTAATTTTTCTTTTTCGGCCTTTACGAGATTATCGTCATGCGGGATTGTAATATCAACAATAATAGCTCGGCGCGTTGATCGGTCTACTAGCACTATATCAGGTTTATTGGCTGCAATAAATCTGTCAGTGATAATAGACCGATCCCAGTAGAGCAACGCATGACTATTTTCAAGAAATGGCGTTGGATTGTATCTATAGTACGGTAACTCATTTTCAACGAGGCCATATCGAAGAGCAAGTTGTTGGTGGATAATCCTGGCTACTTGGTTATGTCTGTGCAAATACTCACCGTTAGCAAGACGACCACAACCGGAAACAATATGTCTGATGGATTCGCCAGGCCTACGACATGCTCGGCATATGTCTGGAGTTCCATCTTTCATGATATGTTTCCGGTAATTGTTCGTCTTGATAACTTCATCCATAATTGCACAGACAAAACCTTCAGTCTCCCCAAACAGATTCCCGTGTTGTAGCCAGGATACAGAACTGGATTGGTCTACATCTATATCTGTCAGAGCTTTGTAGAACCGACCATGTAGTTCTTTGTTCCTCCATATGGCCACGCGGTCAATGGTACTCATTACTATAGGTTTACGCCATTTCTCTTTGCCTAAGGACAGCGGAGTAAAGCCCTTATCAACGGCAACAACATCCTTGTGCATATCGTTTTTGATGTTTAAAAAATATTCTCGGAGATTATACACCACACGATTGTGGAGGTCTTTTGCGTTTAAAAAGCCTCGACCGCCACATTTTCGTGGGATGTATAATCTCATCAAAGATGAACGAGGGTGATGCATTCGGTATATTGTTAACATTTTACGGACTTTGCGATCAAGGGAATCTAACTCCGTTTGAGTCCATCTCAGAATGCCAAAGGTATAGACGATTAAGGGCATAACCCAACAGTTAAAGGCACGTACCTTGTTACCGCCCGATAAAAAGCTGTTAAGCACTTTCTTCAGCCGGCCAAAGAATCGTTCCCTAATCTGTTGTTTCATGGCTCCATCATCAATGCCCAATGCCTCTGACATTCCGAGATATTTGTAGGTTTCACCTTCGTTGAGAGATCTAAGAGACAAAGAGTTGGTAAGTTGCAAGTTTTCTGATGAAATAATTTTACCTCTTTCTACATGGATGAAAGCGCATTTATCCACACCAAATTCCATTTTTATACAAGTGCTAAAAGTTTCTGTTATTTTTAGCAACTTGTATAACTCTGGTCGTTTGGATGCGAATAGCTTCAGATCATCCATGTAAAAAAGGTGAGATATTGCTTTGCCTTCTTTACGAAGGTGAAAGCCTAACCCTGAATCCTCTAATAAAGTACTTAAAGGATTCATGGCCAGACAAAACCACAATGGACTCAAACTATCGCCTTGAAAAATACCCCGCTTGATCCTTATCGGTTCGGTCGATCCAGGAACATTGATGCCGCCAGGATACTGAAGATACGTGGTCCAGTGCTCCATACACGAGCCTAGAAAAGAACACAAAGCTGTATCAATCTTATACAACTTCATGATCTCCATAAGCCATGAATGTGGCACTGAATCATATGCCTTCTTGTAGTCAATCCAAGCGGCAGCCAAATTTTTCCGGTTTCGACGTACCTGTTGGCAAATAGTCATGTCTATGAGGAGAAGTTCTTTAGTACCACGACTACCTGGCTTACATCCGTTCTGAGCTGTAGCCAAAATATTATTTGTCGTTATATGTGTCATAATTTTAGTAGCAAGAATGGATGTAAGTAGCTTATAGATGGTTGGTAAGCAAGTAATGGGACGGTAGTTTTTTGGATCAGTGGTACTTCCCGATTTGTATAACAGGAATGTGAAACCAGTTGTCATAAATTTTGGAATTGAAGCCGTATTGAGGGCATCCTGAAATTGGGTTGCCAAAACGGGGTGCGAACTACGAAACCATTTAAGCCAAAAGTTGTGCAATCCATCCATTCCAGGACATTTCCAATTCGATGAGGAACGGATTGCACGACTTACATCATCTGGATTGATTGTGATTGGTTCCATTTGTGGAAGTGAGTTGCATCTCCTTCTGACAACACTCATCCAGTCACTATCAATGTGGTCAATGGGATCCGACCAAATATTTCGCCAAAAATTTGTTATCGCGTCTCGGTTCGGTAAATCATCATTGACCACATTAGTAGTGCACTGTTCCCAATTCCTGTATACTTTTCGTTGGTCGCTTTGAAAAATGCTATTTTGATAATATCGATCCCTGCGTTTTTTATACCGCTTTATGCGCTTTGCCCATGCACAGAGTTTTTGTTTCAGGAAATCAATGCGATCTGCGACTGAATTTATGTACTCGCTTGATGTTATATTTGTACCCGCAAAAGCTTGGTGTACAAATCGCATGATTTTCGGGCGTCTATTACCATTCCTGAAACATATTAATTTGGCTATTAGGGTTCTGGTTAAATGTATTCGTTTTTCAATTCTGACTTGCCAAGCTGGAGCTGTGTTAGATGGTAAAGTTATTTTATTTGACGGAAAACTTACATGAGCTACATTACACACAGCTGCAGCTCCACAATACAGAAGTGAATGCGTATCAGATAAATTTTGAGTGTTGCCTAAATATTCTTTTAAAATTTTATCCATAGCACCTACTAAAGCCAAATTACGTTTGTGTAAAGGCAAACGAGGTAGATGTGGCCTAATATTAGGTGGCATGGTTCTATATTTCAAGATAGCATCCTCCAAAGCTCTCCTCATATGCTCATTATCCTGGTCATTTACTGACAAATCAACACTGTTAGAATTTATTTCATTTAAATTTGTTACCTGTCTCTGCATATTTTGTGATGATTGAATAGCACAAGTATGACTAACAGTATTAAATTGTGGTAAATTTGTACGCAGCCGCTCAAGTATCGATTCATCCAGGAGGTGACAACGCTGAATGGCTCGTACTTGATCCGATAATCGTTGTGCGGTAACGGTGACAGTTGGTTCAAGCGCCTGAAACAGAGACAGCATCGTTGAACGATACGCAGTAAGGTTAATTCCCCCTCCTGTTGCCTCATAGTACGCTCGCATGACACTCTCATTCATTTTTTGAGTCCATCTCATGCGGCGCACAGCACCACCGGCAGCGGGATTTCTTGTGGGAGCGCGTTGTCCCTGAACCTCCAAGCTAGCTGGTGGCGGGCGTATGACTCGTCGACGTTTTGATCTTCTCACAGGCGAGTCAGCGTCGTTAATGTCCGATTCCGCGGTGGACAGCGGAGTTTGGTATTCATCGTCTGACGTTGATGATTTTGTATCGGAGCACGACAAAACCCTTGGTCTTGGTTGTGCGAGTCGTCCTCTGGCTTTTTTCATTTTATTTTTGCGTTAGATGTCATTTTTATGTTGTTTTTGTAGTATATTTATATTTAAATACATTTTAAAATAATATTATTTATTATTTAATATTATTTAATAATATTATTTATTAATTATTATTAACAATTATTAATGTAATTTAAATACTTTGACAAATATTATACAATAATATGAAATTATAAAAAATCAATAATTTAATTAATAATTTGGCATAATCTTATAATTTATTTTATTTTTTAGTTTGATAATGTTATTGTTTTTTTATTGTTAAAAAAAAAAATTTAATCCAATAATTTTTTAGTCAAAAAATTGTAATTGAAATGTCGCAAGAAATAAAAGGCTTTTTTTTTTATTTTATTTTATTTATTTATCAAGTATACTCGTCCGGACTACAGACCCATCGTAATAATTGCGAGTAAACCAGCGTGAGAACTAAATATTGCACGACCTTGCTAACTTTCGTGGGATTTTGATACATTATGTATTACCTTTATCTTTAATCTGTATTAGGAAATAGAAGTGTTCATTCTAAACAATCTAATCACACATTCGCCATTCATAAAAATATTGTGCAGCTACAATTTATGTCCCACAGCTGGGCGAAGACCTCTTTATGTGATGTGTACATACTTATATTAAGTGTGTTTCCGGTTTTGTAAGAATTTGTGTAAAAAGTATAATCTCTTTTTAAAAAATCTGATAACCGTTCTGGTGTAGTGGTGTGAGTAGTTACCTCAACGCTAGCGGTCGTGTGTTCGATTTCCGCTAGAGGTACATATTTGTATTTCTATAAATACTTATTTTTAGTCTTGGTGTATGTTCTTGTGGTCTCTCCGTCTGATTTGTCCACTTGAAGCTATCGGTCTCGGTTGTTGTTATAGACACCCGATAGCGATAGTTACTCGTGATAGGAAAATTAAGTAGTAAGTGCAGAGCAACGTGGTGGATTAAGCTCCAACACTTATATATGGAGAAGAAGCCGTTTCCCAGGAGTGGGACTTTTACAAGCTGATTTAGTTCAGCTTCGTTTGGCTTAGTTTAGTGTTCTATAAGCAAAGCATACCAACGGAATTCCATTAAAAAGTCTCCGTAGTAGGGATGGGCAAATGGGAAAAAATATAGATATATATCGTATCGATATTTTTCAAATGTATCGATATAATTATATCGACAAAAAAATATCGATATGTTGACATATCGATATTTTTTGTCCCATAACATTGATGTTTACCTTTGTAGCCTATCCGAATTCCAAAAAAAGGTCGTCCGAGATCTACCATCGATGTTTACCCTTGTAGCCTATCCTTATATATATTAGTCGAATACAATATGCAGATAGCTGAACTTTAAAAAAAGATATCGATTTTGATATCTGAAAATAAATATCGATCGATATATCGCGGAAAAAAATATCGTTGATTTATATCGATTATTTTTGCCCAAGCCAACTCCGTAGTCCATGCGTCGTCGTCGATGCGTCCGTCCTTCTGCCACAGGTTTATTTGGAACTGAAGTGGTTTCTTGAAACATTTTCACAATAGTTACCGCTACAATTGACAACAATATAATAACTTGACAATTTTTTTTTTAATTTCCTTACAATAGATGGTATATTTAATTAGACAGTGAAGTCAAATGAATGCAAAAAAAAAAAAAAACCGTATTGGGTTTGCTCAATTATGCTGATTGTTAGAGCGATGGGGTTGGAATGACTTTACACTGAATTACTAGCGCCATTTAATATTGCACTTATAAAATATATTATCAATTACATTTATAAACTCTTTTGCAAAAAAAACGGGCACTTAAGCAAAGAACTATTTTCTAGTTACTATTAGTTTGTTTGACAATTTTAGGTATTGTTATCCTCAGAATTTTATAAATTAATTAGGAAGGAATAGTTTTCATCAGTTTTATCATAACATTTTAATTAAATTATTAAGAAATAATGTTTAAGCTCAAAACACTATGATTGTACCTGCTCGCTAAATAAAAATGAAACGCGTTAATTTCTTTGTTTTTCTTGAATACATTAAAAGCAGATAAAAGTTTAGTATTGAGTGTGACCCCTTCTTGCTGAAATCACAGCTTGCATTCGTCTGGGCATGCTAGTGAGTATATCTTTTATGGTTTCTTGGGGAATACGTTCCCACTCCGCGGTAATCACATTCTTTAACTCTCTAATGGTCTGCGGAGCCGGCTGCACTGATCTCACTCGTCGCTTCAGAACGTCCCAGACATGCTCTATGGGATTGAGGTCCGGACTTCTAGCTGGCCAGTCCAAACGACGAATTCCGACTTCTAGCATATACGCATCCACACTGCCAGACCGGTGGGCGCGAGCGTTGTCGTCCATAAAAATTGAGTTTTCGCCAAGAGCGGTTAAAGCGGGTTGTGCATAAGGAATTAGAACTTCCGTTATGTATCGGTGTCCAGTCAGTGTACCGTTTTCGATGAAGACTAACTCCGTACGATCCATAGAATTTATTCCTGCCCAAAACATAACAGAGCCCCCTCCATAAGGTGTGATTTCTTCAAAACATGCCTCTGCAAAGCGTTCTCCTCGTCTACGTAGCACTCGCCGACGTCGGTCTTCACCATGCAGAGATATCCTGGCTTCATCGGAGAACAATACCCTATCCCAGTCTTCATGAGTCCATGACACACAATTTCGAGCGAAGCTAAGCCTGGCAACTCGATGTCCACGGAGTAATTTAGGGCCGCGTGCCGGGCGATGACTGTGTATATTAGCAGCGAGAAGCCTCCTCCTGACCTTCCATAGACTAATTTGCACATTTCTTACTTCTTCGAGGGTGTTCTTGAGGTCCACATAAGAAGATTTGCGATTTCTCAACGCTTGACTAACTAGAAAACGATCATCCCGTGGTTCGGTACATGTCTTTCTGCCAGAACTAGGCCTTCTCTTGACGGAACCGGTCTCTTGATAGCGCTGCCAGGTCCTTTGAACTGTCGACCGACTCACATTTAGCCTCTGAGCCACGAAGCATTGACTGCAACCTTCTTCAAGCAGCGCAATAATTTTGCTCGCTTTTATCACTTTATCTACCATTTTCGAGATTGCTAAACAGCAATAACAATACTTTTAAATGTCAAGGACACCAGATAATTTAATAAAAATTGACAAAAAGTTAATTAGAGTCGATATTAACTATAGGGAATTCGCGCCACAAAATGTAGTTAAAATTTATTTTCTTTGAAAACCAGGCTCAGTCAAAAATTTGAATTTGGAATGTACTCTTATAAACATTATGGCACTTTTATAACTGGCCAGTAACATGTTCAAATGATTAAAACCTTTTTGGTATTTTATTTTTTTCAGCCAGGAAGAAAATCGAAACCGCCCGTTTTTTTTTGCAAATGAGTGTAATTAATTAAAATATATGTCCTGTGGTGACATTGCGTCGTAATAGACGTGTGTTTTCGTCGTTTTAGATCAATATTAAGAATGATAATTATGAAATATGTATTGTCAAACAGTTCAAAGTACATTTCGTGTGGGATTTTGATATGATTCTTTTAACATTAAGTTTTATGTGAAAACAATTATACTATATTTATTCATTTGGTGTAGTTTCAGTTATCCGCATTAAATATAATTTATAACAAAAAATTTCAAGGAATTTCAAAATTTCTCCGTGTGGAGGTAAGGTCCAGGTGGTATGTGTGCTAGGGTTTTTATATTTTATTAATTGCATTATTAACATAAGACATTTTACGCTTAAATTCTAAAATAAAAAATTTATTACTATCTAACTGTTCCTATAATAGCAGGTAGTTACAGCATGCTTGATAAGTAAGTTACTTGTTCCTTATATACTATCTAATTAAACTAAAAATTTTAAAATTCAAAGAGATATTAAATTAAAAAAAAAAATTGAGTGTGTTTCCGGAGCCCCGACACAGAATTCACATCCCACTGGAGGCCGTTGAGTGTGAGACGTTTAAAAATATTCTTTAAGCACTTTAAGCTATTGTTTTTGTTTTTGTTTAGTTTACTATAACTGTATATCGTCCGTAGTGTCTCCTGTCCTTTCTGAACTATTTTGTGTGTGTTGAATTAAAAGACTTATTTAATAGTTTATAAAGACTCGATTGTATTGTATTAAAGTATAATTATGTACAAATTTAAGCAAAGTATAAGACATATTTATTTTTCTGAAGAATTTACTTCAAAGACGTCATTCGCAATTTTTTATTTCATGTCACTTCCAAAGGGTCGATGAACTTGTCGAAGGCATGATATTTTCTCGATCTTCTTGTTCAAGTGAAGTAAAGTTTTTAGATCGTTGGAATTTGCGAAACCTTTTCTCTTCGGTCGTACACTGTTCTATGCAGCTCCTATGAAAATTAAATCTTTGAATCTGTACTGTACTATATTTGCCTGTAAATAACCCATTGCTTAGCGAAGACCTCTTCTCTACATAGAAGAAGGGTTGGAGCTTAATCTACCACACTGCTCTACTTCGGATTGTCGAATAATATCCCTACCATCAGTAACGATCATTACCAGGTGTTCATGATACCCAACGAGACCGGCCTCTTTACGTGTTATCCGAAGCATGGTGTAGAAACCCACAAGGACATAAACCCAGAGCGGAAACAAATATTTACAAAAGTACAAATATTGGCCCCGAGCGAGAATCGAACCCGCGACCGCCGGTGTTGAGGCGACTACTCGCACCACTACACCAGCAAGTCGTAATCGTTACATCAAATAGCTGAAATGCTTATTAGGCCGGGACTAGACGAGTGTAATGTGTAATGTAAGATTACGTGTAATTTAGCGTCAACAGTGTGGACGGCGCACGAACGGTCAGTTGCTACCAACATGCCGAATAGGAAGGTCGTGAGCTACACAAAGTTAGCACCCCATCGAAGGATTTTTGAAATCAAAATGACCTTAATCGATAGGTCTACGTTAGGTCTGTATAGGTCCACCAAAATTTTTGTTAGGTCGCTTACAGTTTTTAAAAATTTTTATTTTTTTTTTGCAAAAAATATGCATCTTAGCATCATTTAAAATGAAACTGATTGATCTTTATATTTCAGCATTCTTTATCGTTAGGTCAGTATTGGTCTATAGTTTTTGCTTTTATATTATTCATTTTTTTTTAATTTTTTTATTAACAATTATAAATAATTTATCACTCGCACATGCGCTAACGCACATAGCATGGCGCGAAATTCAAAGTTTCCCTGTTTCGTTTTCATCGCGTCAATAAAAAAAATACAAACTGCTCGCATGAAGCTCTCTAATTATTTCTCATGAGAATGAAACTTATTGCTTACACGTATGTAAATAAACGTCAAACCAACAACTTCCCGATTTCTTAAGGGCTATATTCCTTTGCCTTTTCCTATTGGGGATAAATTTTAAAACAACAACATAATTTAATATTTATCACATCAAATAATTTAATTTCTTCTGGAGATTTATTATTTATTTAATTCTCAAAAACTATAGAAAAAAATCCAACCGTGGGAATGTTTTTGAAAAGTTTATATAAATATTGCGTTTTAAATATCCCCTTTATTTACTTTTTGGCTATCGTTTATAGAATTTTCTTAAAAATACTAATAATATTTATTTATACACGTGGAATAAATATAATGTAAAAATAAAAATTAATATAGTAAAAAATAATATGCCGTAATGTTTTTTAAACACATTTCCACGTGAATTACACAATTTTAAATTAATAAACAATTATCGATTATTATCGAATAACACGAAATTATCGATAATTATTGGATCACACAAAATTATCCTATTATAATATTTACTAAGATGACAGTTCCGATTATGATGCAGTCTACACTTAAGTCTTATATCGGTCTGTAAGATATCCAGACTGATGATGAAAAAAATTTTTGTGTAAGGCTAAAATATTACAATAGGTATTATCTATAGGCTAGTATCCTTACCTTGTTTTATACGATGATTAAAATGCGTCGATCATTAAATATTCTTTGAAATTAAAATACTCAAGTAAAATAAAATAAAAAAACATTAAATTATTTATTGATCTTAATGTATCAGCAAATAACTAATTAATAAGATAGGATTTTTGATATTGAGTACCTTTATAAATAATGCTTTGTTTAAATACTACGACTTTTACCATAATTTTATTTCTTTAAATGCTTAAATTTTTGTGGAGAATCGAGTGTTTGTAAAATGGGATTCAATATTGCTTTAATATTAGGTAGGAGGTATATAGTTTGTTTGTTTCACCTTTTATTTTCTGTGGTATTTGTAAATATTTTATTACTGTCAATATATTTAAATATTTTCATATTATGTTTGTAAATCATATAATTTATTTTTTTGAAAATCACAGTATAATGGATGTTTCTTATTTAATGCTCTTTGGAATTATTGTAATTTTTTCAGTTGATATCTGTAAATAAATTCATTTTGTGTGTAAATCATATTATCATATTAAAATATAAATAATAAGTGTGTTTTATTTACAATATACAAAAATATATATTTAAAAGAAGCCAATGCACCAAAAGTATCGATAATTTTATCGATAATTTCACCACACTAGTATCGACATCTGGTACGATAAATTTGGGACCATACTATGCTTCATTACTACCAAACTAATGGAAAAAAGAACTCGACCGTAAAGTTGGAATAAAAGTATAGCAAACGATTTTTAGCTCAACTCTATGTTCGAAGTGTCACCTCTTTATTATATACCTTTTGTTAGTAACAATACTAAATAAGTAATGGTAAAAAAGTATTAAAAGAAATATTTGCGATATAGTTCGTTATGAAGCAATGCATTAACATATTTCATAAATAGAAATGTGAAAATAAGTACTGCATATATGCGAAATAAAGAGGATATTTAAAACGCAATATTTATATAAACTTTTCAAAAACATTCCCACGGTTGGATTTTTTTCTATAGTTTTTGAGAATTAAATAAATAATAAATCTCCAGAAGAAATTAAATTATTTGATGTGACAAATATTAAATTATGTTGTTGTTTTAAAATTTATCCCCAATAGGAAAAGGCAAAGGAAAATAGCCCTTAAGAAATCGGGAAGTTGTTGGTTTTACGTTTATTTACATACGTGTAAGCAATAAGTTTCATTCTCATGAGAAATAATTAGAGAGCTTCATGCGAGCAGTTTGTATTTTTTTTATTGACGCGATGAAAACGGAACAGGGAAACTTTGAATTTCGCGCCATGCTATGTGCGTTAGCGCATGCGCGAGTGATAAATTATTTATAATTGTTAATAAAAAAATTAAAAAAAAATGAATAATATAAAAGCAAAAACTATAGACCAATACTGACCTAACGATAAAGAATGCTGAAATATAAAGATCAATCAGTTTCATTTTAAATGATGCTAAGATGCATATTTTTTGCAAAAAAAAAAAAAAAATTTTAAAAACTGTAAGCGACCTAACAAAAATTTTGGTGGACCTATACAGACCTAACGTAGACCTATCGATTAAGGTCATTTTGATTTCAAAAATCCTTCGATGGGGTGCTAAATTTGTGTATTTTTTTTACAAAATTAAATAAAAATATTTAAAAAAAAAACTATAGGCGACCTAACAAAAATTTTGGTGGACCTGTACAGACCTAACGTAGACCTATCGATCAAGGTCATTTTGATTTCAAAATTCCTTCGATGGGGTGCTAAATTTGCATAATTTTTTTGCAAAATTAAAAAAATTATTTATTAAAAAACTGTAGGAGACCTAACAAAAATTTTGGTGGACCTATACAGACCTAACGTAGACCTATCGATTAAGGTCATTTTGATTTTAAAAATCCTTCGATGTGGTGCTAACTTTGTGTAGCTAAGGTCGTGATAGCTGGTGCGGCTTTTATTTTCTTGTATTTACTAACTGAAGACCGGAAACGTCGGAATCGTCGATGGTGGAAAACTAAATTGTATAAAAGAAAATCTTCTTTACTTGCGGAATTAAAATCTCAGCAATCTCTCATCATGAACGTACACACGACTCAACCGTCACGAACGCCGTCCAAACGAGCACTGCGAGCGCCATTGTGTTCGCGCAAAAACCGACAGCCGATGGATCAACCCCGAGCGCCGCGCGAGCGTTACATGTAATGCTCTTAGTGCCGTCCACACGTAGAATTCGTGTTACATTACACGGTGAACTACATTACACGTTACACTCGTCTAGACCCAGCCTTAAGCTATTGAGCAACTTTAATAAATGATATTTAAAA
Source organism: Euphydryas editha (assembly GCA_036937285.1). Lineage (NCBI taxonomy): Eukaryota > Metazoa > Arthropoda > Insecta > Lepidoptera > Nymphalidae > Euphydryas > Euphydryas editha. Next base: position 9,417,108 of record JAUPFZ010000031.1, on the reverse strand, counting down.
AAAAAAAAACATAATTCATAGTTCAAATTCATACATGCCTTACTTTACTCTCAGAAACCCCACACTTCTGTGTCACGGTCATTACTATGTCTTTTATTAATATAGGATTTAATCTTCTATCCGGTGATTTTCTTGATAACGATGTGCTTTGCTTCCCATTTAAGGTTTGTGTAGCTAGAATACTGAAAAAAAAAATAATTTTATTTATTATTATTTATTTAACTCTTTATTATATGTACAGAAATGTTTAACAACGATACAAGTAATTGAAATAAATATATAAAAGGTTTGATTATCCCCTATCATATTCATCCAGAATACATGAAAAGGAATAGTTACAGAAAGAAATCAAACAAGGTAGACGTACAAATATATGTATATATATAATGAAGTTAAAACTATAATTACAAATATAATATTATAGGCTAAGGAAATATAGAACATACTATAATTAAATACAATATGATATACATATATACAATACATATACATTACTTAAATTAAATACAAATATATACAAAAATATATATTCCATGAGATAACAAGATGGAAATATGAAAGATTTTTGTATAACCATCAATTCTAACGGAACTATGTCTAAATTTGTCGGACAGCTAGATAAACTGTTCCTATTAAAAATAAATAAATAATAGAAATAAAAATAATAGCATCCGATAAAAACATTAGAATAAAATATATAGTTTTTAAATAACATTGGTAACAAGTAATTACTTTCTTGGAAAGACGGCTTTGAGTAGTTTTCTTGTCGCATCGTAGTAATTATTCCAATCAATAGTTGCTAATATAGTGGCAGGAATAGTAATTACGGTACTCCCAATCGGCACCTAGTAAATATAAAAGTTAATACCTTAAAAAATGTTTACTGTACTTTATATATAGGTATATATATATATATATATATATATATATATATATATATATATATATATATATATATATATATGTATATATATATATATATATATATATATATATATCGTAGGACCGATGGCCGTTGGAGCAGACGTGTCCTGGAGTGGAGACCACGTATCGGCAAACGCAGTGTGGGACGCCCTCCGACCCGCTGGACCGACGATCTTCGCAGGATTGCCGGTGTTGGCTGGATGAGGATTGCGGAAAGCCGGGATGTCTGGCGCGAGCTTGGGGAGGCCTACGTCCAGCAGTGGACTGCTATAGGCTGATGAGATGAGATGAGATATATATATATATATATATATATATATATATATATATATATAAAGTTCGGTACTTTTATACCGAAATAAATAAAAATATGTACAAATTTGTTTAAGCATTAGGAAAAAAAATTAAAAGTAAAAAACTGTATTACTGTACTATACTGTATCAGCCTGTAAGCAACCCACTGCTGAGCGAAGCCTTTTCTTCATATAGAAGAAGTGTTATAACAACCGGGATCGACGGCTTTACGTGCTCTCCTAGGCACGGTGGGGATACTCAGAAGTATATACACCCAGACCGGAAACAAATATTTGCACAAATACAAATATCTGTCCCGAGCGGGAATCGAACTCGCGACCGCTGGCGCTCAGAGTTTATGCGAATACTCGCACCAATACATTAGAACAGTCGTCATTATTCGTTATTTTTAATATGAATATGTTTAACACATACATACATGGTCGTCTGTCCCTAAGGTAGGCAACTTAACTTTGTTTTAGATAACAGCTAACTGATATGCATTTTTTTTTAATCAAATATAAATAATACATATTATATAAATTATTATTATTTATTTATTTATTGAATTAAAGAAGGATATAAATTACAAACATCAGTAAGATGTCACATAAACTCATTCGAGTTTTACCGGACATCACTTTCGTTAATATCTAGTAAGTATAATTTTTTTTTACATAATTTATGTCCACGGGCTCATTTTGCCCATGCCTTTTTTATTCCAATTAGTTTTGTTTACTTGGTATAATAGTAGCTGCTTACAATCTTACATTAGTGGTAACTTAATTAGAACTTAGTATCTCTAATGTTGGACGTGAGTCCACCGAACTATGTACATGCATTTTTTTTTTAGTGTTAGGTATATTTAATATTATAAGACTTAATTATTATATAATAGAAATATATATATATATTTTTTTACTATTCTAATGTGCAATATGCTATTACTACCACTTAATTTATTTTCGTAATAATAGTTTTACAGCTATTTGTTATAAATATATTCCTAAAACAACTAAGTCCTCACACCGATACTTTTAGTTAACATATCGAGCACACTCTCAATGACGGCGGTATCTCTGTGATGAATCGCCATCTTGAGACTGTGCTCGAGGATTTAGTAAGTTTATATTATTAGATAACTTAGTACTAAAAATAATATGATAGGAAGATAAGATTAAATAAACATATATTACACCCAGACTTTGGGCGGGAATCGAATCCACAAGGAGAACCTTCTGGAACAGAAAACAGGGTCGACATTTACTTCAACAGGCCAGTAATAATAATAATACTCTTTATTGCACACCACTAAAAATAACAATATTTGTAATTTAAAAAAAAGAAAGATCTTTATCGGTCTTATCGCTAGTAGAGCGATATCTTCCAGACAACCTTTGGGTATAGGACTTGTCAGAGTAAAAGCGGTTTAGGTAGTGTACATAGAATAGCTATAAGGTTCAAGCGTTATAATAATAAACGTACAAATAGCAAATTATTCACAGTAGTCTTTATCTTCTGGTCAATGTCAGTGTCACAAAAACTTACTTCGTCCACATTCTCTAATGCACTCTGTCGCCGCTCGTCAGGTGAATGACTTGCATTTGATGACTGGAATGAAATATACATATAATTATTTAATGTCTTTTACTTTAAAAAAAAGGAATATATGGTTGCTTTTTATAACAAATATAATTGTTGAAGTTCTTTAAATTTCACCAATTCGCCCAAAATGATCAACTATTTATACAAATCCACGACATGAATCCTTACATGTAAGTTTTGGTATCCCGACAATGACTACTGCTGACTGATGACTGACGACCAAGGAATTTATATACCAACTGGAATGTGCACGTGCACTCAAAAAATGTTTCTGAGGGATTGCATCTGTTTCTACCATCGATTCAAGGTAACTCGTAAGAAAGGGACAAAATACCAGTAGTCAACGAAATGCTCGGAACGATTTTGTTCACTTTACATGTTGAAAACAAATGTCAACCTTATGTCACTTATTTCAAGGTGCATATTTGAATATACAATTTTATTAAGTGAGCGTTCCAGTTTTGATATAAATTCCTTGCTGACAACTGACCACTGACTTATTTTACCAATGTGAGTTACATATAAGCCATTTACTCTGAGTCAAAATAACATCCATATTCTAAAATATTTAATTTTCAAAGGATGTCGAATCTTTTTTTTTTTTTGGTGTCGCTGGGGAATCCATTTACGGATGATATCCAGGACGCCCGGGCTCGGGCAGTCCTAGACCTATGTCGGACTCAGCACTTTGGGAGTGCAATACCGCACTAAACCCCTGCGGGAGCCTTCAGCCGCTTTTATTGGAGGGTCCTGCAGGCAACAGGATCTCTCCAGCGGAGGATGATGAATCATTTTAGTTACGAAAATATATAAAATGTCGTTTTATAATTTATTACTTTTGTGTGAGAAAATAAATTGAGATATTAAATTATTTTAGAATTATATATTCTAAAATAATTTAATTCTTAAATTATTTTAGATTTATTATTTTATTCTTTTTGAAGTGAAACTTCTATATAGACGGGGGGGTATTAGGCTTTTTTCTGTCACGAAAAAGCGTTACGGCTGCGTGGAGGTGGTAGACGATTTATCGCATAGAGAGAGGCGGCAGCGGCGGAGGGAGAGAAAATATGTGTATGATTTTAGAGTAAACTATGGATGTTTTTTTTGATTAAATTAAATATGTTTAACTGCCTAACCAAAAAAAAACCTGACAAAATTATTACGTGAAGTTTTACGGGCAGGTTTTGAAATCGAACAAGTACATTAAGAATTGGCTCGTAAAACTTCTAGTAATAATTTTGTTGCGATTCGTTTTGCCGATTCTCCGTTGAAGTTTTTTTTTAAATACTACATACTTCCGTTTCAATGAAAAAACTTAAATATTAAAAGTCGGTAACATAAAAATGGGGGAGGAAGTCTTTTCAAATGTTGTATGTGTAAAACTCATTAGCGAATTGGCAACGTGCCATATCAACTGTGTCCCATCACTTGCCCTCAGTATGCGTCTATTATTCTGAGCGCACAGCTTTGTCATTATGAGTACGAGTTGGAAAAAATTGTAAAAAGTTTATAAGTCTTGTCTTTGTAAGTAAGTAACTTACGCCTGTGCCTATTACAATATTTTCCCCTCTTCTTTCTAGTTTCACTTGACAAGTAATATATAAAAAAATTAATACATATACCTTACCTGGTAGTCAGTGTCGTAGTCACTAAAATTCGCATCTACTCCACTGTGTTCCATCTATAATATATAATTATTTCTATATCATACATCAAAAGGAATATTAGTTTGTATTTTTTTAAATAGTAAAGATTATACAAATGCAATTGTATATAAACTTATTATACAAATAATACTAATTTATACTTTACATCTAGGTCAGTGGATTCATCATAACTCGTATCATCTTCACTCGTTGATCTACTTTCTCGATACTCCATAACTGATTGATTTGTATCCGGTGACTGGAATGAAATATATAATTATTTCTACATCATACACAAAAAGAAGTATTTTTTTTTTTCTAATATAATTTGTATATATGTGAAGAAAATCACGATGTCGCCTATTTTCAAGGAATTTATATCATAACTGGAACGCTCACTTAATAAAATTGTATATTCAAATATGCACCTTGAAATAACTGACATAAGGTTGACATTTGTTTCCAACATGTAAAATGAAAAAATCGTTCCGAGCATTTCGTTGACTACTGCTATTTTGTTGCTTTCTTACGACTTGCCGCGAAATCCATGGTAGAAAGAGAATCAACCCCTCCTTTAGGAATGTTTTTTGAGTCCACGTGCGCATTCCAGTTTGTATATAAATGCCTTGCCTATTTTCGTACATAATTTTTTTATGTCACGGCTGACGTTAGTAACATAGAATTTTCATTTAATGATTAACCTTTTGTTTTATTGCAAGAAACTATATTTTATATAACTGACTGGCTTTAAATGTTGTTTCTTTGATTTGCACAGATGAGTGATTTATTTTGTTATTTTGTTCCTAAATAACTTATATTAAGCTAAATATTGTAAGAACACATAACTATATATATATATATATATATATATATATATATATATATATATATGACCAGCTTATAATGGATAGCTTATGCTTTTATTTTGACAAAAATGTAAGCATACGTCACGTTTATGTACGTACTACGTCCACAGTTACGGTTCAACGTAAAACGTCCACAACAGTGAATACTTGGCATTTCACGCCGAAAGAAAATATCTGTACGGTATTCCTTTAAAAAAATAATTGTAAGTATCTTTGTCTTGTGGTTTCCTTTGGACTAATAGATGATGCTGATTTACTGAGAGAACGAAGAAGCCAAATATGATCGCTCATAGGTCTGTTCGTTATTCCAAACCTATGAAAATAACCTTTCTAGAACATACTGTTCACATTACATGAGCAGTCTGTGATATATATTACACGCAAAATGATGCTGATGGAATTGCTTCCTTACTGTAGCTCGTCGGAAATATCAACCTTAGATTTAAAAAAAAAAGTTTCATTTTTTTTACTTACTACCGAACCAGTTCTCATTTCTGCTACAGTGTATGTAGATATATTTTGAACTCTGTTTATTTGATTTTCTTCCTGTTGTTTAATCAGCTTTAGTTTCAGATCTGTGATGTAATGTTATCTGAAAAAAAAAAATCTTTTATATAATTTTTACAACGTTACTTCTTAAAATACAAACGTGAAAAGTAATTTATATTATATAGTAGCTACTGTCCGCGACGATTGAAGACCGACGCGATTTGAAGTAAATCCATGCAGTACTTTTTGAGTTTATCCCGGACATAGATACAGATAAACAGACAAAAATTCTAAAAACTATATTTTTGGCTTCGGTATCGATTGTAGATCACACCCCAAGTATTCTTTTATAAAAAGATATTCAATGTACAGTTTTCACTTTCCTACCATTTTATTATATGTATAAATTTTAATTACCCGACTGCGACAGAAGGAGGGTTATGTTTTTCGAGTGTATGTATGTATATATGTATGTATGTATATCCATTTCTTTGCACGCCCTACAGCCCAAACGGCTGGATGCTTTGACATATGAGGTGTCGTTGGATTTGTCTAAATTGTAGTAGTGACATAGGCTATATAAATTTTCAAAATGGCGCCCGCAAATGGCGGAATTATGGTGGGGGGGGGGGGTCAGTTGAAATTTTTTTAATCAAATGAAATAAAGCTAATAAATTGTTTTATTCTTTTTAGTTTATAATAAGAGTATTTTACGCAGTCGGGTTTTTTGATTTTTTAAATTATTTCTTGTTAATTATAATACATTCATTTTATTTATAGGTAATTAAGTTTACATGTTAAATTTTTATTTTAAAAAGTATGACATTATAATGTTTTCTATTGTATATTTATATTAAGCTTACAAAATTATTTTGTGTATTCTAACTTATAAGAAATTTATTTTATTTACAAATTCAATTTGTCATTATAAATTTAACATGTAGCACTAATTAACAGGTATTTTGAAGTGAAACTTCTTTAGAATCGTTGTGATTTGAAATGGGATGCGACGGAAAAAACGACAGGTAAGAGACACAAATACAAAAATGTGTAGGAGAGGGTGAGATAGTATGATGTCGCGTATCCTAGCAACGCATAAACAACGCATAAATAAGTAATGAATGTTTAACTATTAACAGTAATAAATTTTAAAATTGAATTTGCCACACACGACATTTTTTTTTAAATATTTAATAAATAATTTTTATTTACAATTTCATTGACTATTACGAGTATGTTCACGCAAAAATTATTTTATACCCGCATGTGTATTTTAAGTTTGTTGTAAATATAACTATTTATTTTAAATTAACGATCACCTCAATAGAGAGTTATGACACCCTTCATATCTATCCATATATTCCTATGCTTCGCTTTTTTCATCTTGTTTATATTCCTGTAGCATCTTGGATGTCATTTGGATGGAAGGAGGGTTATGTTTTTCGAGAGTATGTATGTATGTATGATTTTTTGGCACGCTCTGTGGCCTGAACGGCTTGATGGATTTTAGCTTGAGAGGTGTCATTAGATTCGTATATAATGTAAGAATGACACTGGGTGTATAAAAATAAAAAATACAAAACAAAATGGCGGATTCTTGGCAAATTAATTTCATTTCCAAATAACACAGAAATGCAGTCGGGTTTTTTAGTTTTTTAATTAATAACTTGTTTTAAAATAAAGATTGCTTGTATTTCAGTACACTTTCATAAAACAATAGTGACTGTTTTTGTACGTACATTTATCTATTGATCTATTGGGTAGACTGAAGGGTTTTCGTCTGAGAACCCTATGGTGAGCGTCACAGTCTCCATATAATTCAAAATCAAAATCAAAATCAAAATATTTTATTCGTTATTAGGTGATTGATTACACACACTCAACGAACGTCAAAAAAAAATGTGTCTCGGTAGACATCTACAATTTCATCATCGGCTTTACTAAATATTACAATAATATGATCATGTTCCTAGTGTAGGCCGAGAGAAAAAAAGCCGGAGGAAAAAAAACTCTCGGTACTCTTTTTACCATATCATATTTTGTACATACAATATAAAAAAAAAATTATTCACAAAGAACGAGCAAATCATGTCACTGCCAAGCAGCCTTGTCATTTAAAAAATCTTTAATGCTATAATATGCCTTACTACATAATTTGGATTTAATGAAGTGTTTAAATTTATTTAGGGACAAGTCTTGCACATTACCAGGCAGTGTATTGTACATGCGTATACAGTTACCTACAAAAGAGTTACTTATTTTGTGGAGCCTAAAATTAGGAATTGCCAATTTATTTTTATTTCTTAAATTTATATTATGTCTATCACAGTTCTTGACAAATTTATTTTTGTTTTTATGTGTGTATAATAAATTTTCAAAAATATATTGAGAATAAACAGTAAGTATTTTTATTTCCTTAAATTTATTTCGTAAAGACTCACGGGTGCCCATACCGTAGATAGCTCTGACAGCTCTCTTTTGCAAAATAAATATACATTGAATATCAGCAGCGTTTCCCCACAGCAGTAAACCATAAGTCATGATGCTGTGGAAATAGCTGAAATATACTAATCGCGCGGTTTTGATATCCGTCAACTGCCGTATTTTTTTTACTGCGTAAGCTGCGGAGCTGAGTCTGCCAGATAACTTCCCAATATGAGGACCCCACTGTAATTTTGAATCTAAGGTTATACCCAGAAAGACAGCCTGATCGACCAATTCTATTTCCTTATCCCTAATCCTGATACTGGTTGTAGCCAACTTAACATTCGGTAAAGTGAATCTCACACATTTTGTTTTGGATTCATTTAATAGTAGATTATTTACATTAAACCAGTGGATAACCTTAGAGAGAGCCCTGTTTACATCGTCGAGTGAATTTTGTCCACGTTTAACCTTAAACAGTAAAGATGTATCATCTGCAAACAAGACTATCTCATGATCATCTCTAACAAGATGAGGGAGGTCATTAATATAAACCAGAAATAGAAAGGGACCCAAAATCGAACCTTGAGGTACTCCCATTGTTACAAGAGAGCCGGGGGATCGCTTGTCGTTGATCACCACGCTTTGGGTCCTGCCACTCAAATAAGAAGTGACAACAAATTTAGACCTTTAAGCCGATTTTTTACTTTATTTTTACAAATTATATACTTTTGATATTAAATGATTTTTAATACAAAATTTAAAACTATTTTTTGATAATTGTACCATAGTTTTTGCATTTTTTTTATATATGCGAATACCTTGGCCTAAAAAGTAAACTATTATTTCGCCAAGTCAGAAATATCGAGTTAGAAGAAAAAATGATGTCCACCATGGAACAATTTTTTTTTTCATATCGGGTCACGAGGTTTTTCATTTTGTAATTTTTGTAAAGTTTTTTTTATAATGTTGAAATATCAATTAACGATGTGCAATATTTTATTTTATTAATTTCTATTATTATCTCTTTCAAAAACGGTTTCCTTTTTTTAGCGCGTTTTCAGCGCCGCTGCGTGTATCTACCCCCTTAATTAAACATACATTACTTAAATATAGTAAACAATGTGGTATTTTTGCTAAATAGCGATTTTTTTAGACAAGCCAGAATAAGAAAGAATGAAAAAAAAAGTAGTAAAAAGAAAGTAATGTAAAGTAATGGTAATTACCTAACATTATCAACCACAATTAAAAAGTAAACAAATAATGAATATTACGCAACTATTTCCATTTATAAATAATTTATAAAAAAATTACAATATATTATTAAAGTACCACTGTACTACTGCCTGCGACGTAGTCTGCGAGAACGCTATTAGATTACACGTTGTTACAGAATGCGTTGAAGAAATAAAGGTTCACTGCTCGTTCCCCGTAGGTGATAGCGTAATAATATGTAGTCTATATGTTGACCCGACTTCTTAATTATATTCGTGTCAAATTTGAAGTAAATGCATGCAGTACTTTTTAAGTTTATCCCGGACATACATACATACAAACAGAAAAACAGACAAAAATTCGAAAAACTATATTTTTGGCTTCGTTATCAATTTTAGATCACACCCCAAGTAAAAAATATTCAATGTACAGTTTTGACTTTCCTACCATTTTATTATAATATTATGTATATAGATAAGTAACTGTAGTCCCAATTATAGCTGGTCCAAATCCATGCTCTTTTTATAATTTTAATTTACATAATGTTCAACGGTGTAATAAGCTTTTTTTCAGGACTATAATATATGGAGAGATAAGTCACTAATGAGATCGAATCTAATCTAATAAATTCTATTATAAATAAATATGTAAAAAGTACACACGGTCGTCTGTTTCTAATGTAGGCAAGTTAATTGGTGTGTCTGGTAACAGTCAAATGAAATTCTTTTTTTTTTTTTGTAACATTTATACATATAAATAATTCATATATAAATAAATATATATAACACCCAGACTCAGGGCGGTAATCGAACCCAAAAACCTGGAGCAGAAAGCTGGGTCACTACCAACTGCGCCAACGGGCCAGTCAAATTTAACACATATATTTTCATTTACAAAATAATTAATAATATCACTCACCGATCAAATTTTTTATTGAAATCCAATTAATGTCTAAACACACGCGATCTACCACCGTATAATAATGAGTTGTTATCTTTTAAAGCCTACCTACAATTGAGAAAAAAAAATAATAATGATAAGTAAACCGCACTTTTTTGTTTTTTCTTTCTTTCTTCCTTACTTGTGTTCAGTAACTGTAAAAATTAAAATATTTAGTGATGGTTTTTGTCTTCGTAACAAGAAGAAAATGACTCACCTTAAATTTTATGAATTATCGCCTTGCGTCTTTCGTTCTTAATACCATCGTATAATAGAAAAACCTCTTTCTCAATACGCAGATCGGTGTTTTGATTGATCAAATAGTGGCTATTAATCATGTCATACAAATACGAACTCCGATCACCTATCCACTCAACAAGAAGCCATAAAAAATTATCCATTTTATTAAAAGTTAACGAAAATCTTAAAATTCTTTTTAAAGATGTATGTAAAGATAAAAATAACAATCATTTCTACTATTTTAAGTAAGGACGTGTAATTTATAAAGTACCGATTATGAATGCCACTAAACTCACTTCAATGTCACTCACAATGCAAACATTTAATACAAACTTAACAAAAAGGGACATGAAGTATTAATTTTTATAAATTTTTTACAAAAAAGTTGAAAAATACACTGAAACAAAATATGTATCAATTTAAATAAATTATTAAAACTCAATTTAAACTATTATTTACGGAATGTACGGAAATAACATAAAACGTCTGCTTCTCACGTCAGAGAGAGGGTATTTGTAAAAATTTTCACATTTAGTATATTTTGTTGAAGTGAATATTGAGCACATAGTATTGATATATTATTACAACCACTGAGAAATGCATTAAATGCGCTTTGTTTTATTGTTAACAAAATTCTTTGTTCAAATTTATTCGAGAACAAGTATACTTGGGTATCCGTACTGATAAATATACTGGTAATAATAGGAATAATGCCGACGATATCTTGCTTATGACAGAATCCCTGGAAGACCTCAGTACTATGATCAGTGACCTCGATGGAGTTTCCCGACGATTGGGCCTTAAAATGAATATGGATAAGACAAAGATCATGTCGAATGACCATGTCGTGCCCATCCCGATATCGGTTGGAGATTCTCCTCTCGAAGTTGTTGACGAGTATATTTACCTAGGACAAAATGTACAACTTGGTAAGTCAAACTTCGAGAGAGAGATCAATCGTCGAATCCACTTAAGATGGGCAGCGTTCGGGAATTTAAAAAACGTATCTGAAGTCGAAAGTCTTCGACCAATATGTGGTACCAGTGATGGCATACCGATCTAAGACGTGGTCTCTGACTATGGGCCTTCTAAACAAGCTTCAAGTCGCACAGCGTGCAATGGAGAGGGTTATGCTTGGTATTTCTCTACGAGGTCGAATCAGAAATGATTATATCCGCAGACGAACGAAGGTTGCCGACATAACCTAAAGGATTTGCAAGCTGAAGTAGCAGTGGACAGGGCACATAGCTCGTAGAACTGACGGCCAATGTAGCAGAAAGGTTCTCGAGTGGAGACCGCGTACCGGCAAGTGCAGCGTCGGACGGCCGTCCGCGACAGACGATTTGAGGAAAGTCGCCGGAAGCCGTTGGATGAAAGCTGCTTTGCACCGGTTGCACACGCTTTAACAGTGAACATTGTAATTTGTATCATTAATACGAACAGCAATACGCCATTCCTGGTAAACAATTAAGATTCAGACAGGCAGTATCAAGTTAAGCTGAAATATTGTACACATAATTCGAATTAAGTAATTTGGAAACTTTTTATAAGATGGGTAAATTTAAGTGGCTCCTTGTGGAGTGGATAGGCGAACAAAGAACGCATGCATACGAAGTGGTTAATAGCTTCTATTTGATCAGTCAAAAGGCTGATCTTCATACCGGGAAAATAGTTTTCCTTCGTCACAACCGCAGTAAGAATGAAGCACGTGAAGCTAAAGTTCTTAAAATTTCGAGTGAGTTATTTTCGTAATTTAAGTATTTATTTATTTTCAGCGAAAAATCTTTTGCCATGCTTTGTAAAATGACGTTTCAAAAATACTTTTTAAACCTACTTAAACAAAGAATTTTTATTATATATTAATATTTATTTAATTAAAAGTCTAAAAACGGATTTTATCGCGTTTATTTAAATTTACTGTTTAACAATATTTAATTTAAATTATTTCCCGACGTTTCGGACCCTTTACAGCGTCCATGATCTCGGGGGACTGAGGTGGTGGGTGTCCGAATAATGATTAATTAAATGAATAAAATTCGCGTAAATATAAGAGAACAGTATATTAATATTTATTTTGAATTTTAAAACTAATGTATAAACAATCTTGTATACTGTGTAAGTGCCACACGTGTCGTAACTATAGTAACTATGTGTGCCGTATAATTTATAAAACGCAGCATCTATGTACTGTTCTGTATCGTATCAGCCTGTCAACAACCCACAGTTGAGCGAAGGCCTCTTCTCCATATAGAAGAAGGGTTAGAGCTTGATCCACCGCGCTGCTTTACTGCGGGGTGGCGGATAATTTCCCTACCAGAGGTAACGATCGTTATCAGGTGTCTATGATAACAACCGGGACCGACGGCTTTACGTGCTCTCCGAGGCACGGTGGAGAGACACACAAGACAAGACATAACACATAAATAGGTAATAACTATTTACGGAGTGATCTTTATGATTGGTAAAATTATATTTCGATTTTGAAGCACAAAATTTTACAATATTAAACATATTTACAATGAAAAACTTAAACTAATTATGTATAGTTTTGATATAAATCATGTTCGCGTGGAATGCACCAGCGCTCCTGTCACCAGTGGAGGCTATGTGACGTGGAGTAAGTTCTTATACAATTTTTTTTTGCACTGCTACTCCAAGGTCCAAGTGTTTCGACTGCAAACGTCACAAAGATATAATTTAGGATAAGTGACGAATATTTTTGTCGTTTAGTCATTTCAGCTTTTTCCGCAGTAGCTCCTGCTTTTAAAGCTATCACCCTGACATGAGACGGAGCTAATGTATCAACACAAATTACGTCCCAAAAAAAGGCCCGTCCCATTTCCTAGGAAACTAATGTTAATCCATCAGGTCTCTTACCACCATTGCGACTATTTCCAGTAGGCTCAGTAAAAATAAAACTATGTAAGAATAATATTTTTCTTTCTTTATTTTTTTAGAGGGTTACACATTGAAACTTACATACAACGCTTAAGACACAGTTGTGCATGTAAGAATAATATTAAAAAAGCCCGCGGCTTCGACCGCGTGGAATTCGGTTATATCGCGCGACATGGTAAGCGCGCCGGCGCCGCCGCCACTCCGCGCCCCGCCTACTGCCTGATACGCCCCCCCTCCCTTTTCCGTGCACGCTTTTTAGTCTTTTTCTTAAACAATTGAACAATCTTACATGATTTTATATTTGACAATAAGGAACTTCCATACAAACTTTCGTCCCATATTTCAACCCCTTCTACCCGTATTTTTGCGATAAAAAGTATCCTATGTCCTTTCCCAAGTTCAGTTCTATCTTCATACGAAATTTCATCAAAATCGGTTCAGTGGTTTAGGCGTGAAAGCGTAACAGACAGAGAGACAGACAGAGTTACTTTCACATTTATATGTATATTAGTAGGGATTATAGAAATAGAATTTACTTTATTTTACACTTATATTTAAGAAATCAACATTGTAAATTTAATTTAATTAAGGAAACAAAGGGTTTATAATATTATTAATATAATAAATTTATTTTTAGATGACAAACATCATATCACAAGGCTGAAACTAATTTTGATTAAACAACAGGAACAAGAAAACGTATATAGAATTGAAAATTTTTTTAACATCACTGTCGATAAAATGAGAACTGGTCCAGTAGTAAGTAAAATGATTTTTTTTTTTTATGTAAGCCTGAAGCATATTTTTAAGTGACCTGCAGCAATCGATGCTCGTGTCGGAGTTAAATCTAAATTAATCGTTGAGACATCTCTCAATACATATTGAATTATATGCATTTTATGTATTTATATTAAATAAATTTTACAATATTATACATATTTACAATTTAAAACTTAAAATAATTATTTACAAACAGTTTTGGTATAAATCATGTCCGCGTGGAATGGTGCCAAGAATACTAGCAGCATTTCCTCGTTGAGTCGCAATTCCGATTCTTTGGGCAAAAAATGCACCAGCATTTTATGTATTATTTATAGGTATATTATTATGATTTTTTTTCTATATTTAATTTATTATATACTGTACTGCATCAGCCTGTAAACAACTCACTGCTGAGCGAATACCTCTTCTCCATATAGAAGAAGGGTTGCTCTAATGCGGGTTCGCGGATAATATCCCTACCATGAATAACGAGTCTTTTGTATCTGAATCTTGATCCAACAATCTAGCGAGAGTTTCTTAACGTGTTGATCGAAATTCTTCGCTACTAAGCCACTGACCGACACGATAAGAGTAACAATTTTATTATTGTTGAGTCCACATTTCACATGCCGGTAATCTCGTAGGCAAGGTTCAAATATTTAGTTAATTTTTCTTTTTCTGCCTTCACGAGATTATCATCATGTGGAACTGTAATGTCAACAATAATTGCTTGGCGCGCTGATCGGTCTACTGCCACTTTATCAGATTTATTGGCTGCTATAAACTTGTCAGTGGCAATAGATCGATCCCAGTAGAGCAAAGCGTTACTATTTTCAAAAACGAACAAATTCTTCGATCGATACAAATACATTCTTCAATCCTGTGTTCGGCTTCGTCGAGAGTTTATTTACTGGGATCGGGATCGGTCAATATGGATGCCATTTTTGTCCTCAGAATTTCGATCGAGCCTTACAAAAACAAAAGAAGTACTCTAGCATTTAGTATTGTAAAATATTCAGATAGCCTTTGAGGTATGCCCGTGTATATAATTATATAATGGGTATTTACCTATGAAATTGCCGTTTTTGATGAAATAACGCACTTTTTTCTGTATTTTTTATTTTTATGATTCAAAGTAATTACCCATGAAATCAATGCATTTTTGTCAACGTAGTGGTAACTTATTGGTGCCTTTTTTGAAAAACTCTGTTGAACGGGAGGCAACAAACTCTGCAAAGTTATTTTATACTGCCTCTCGGGTACTGATTTTTTTCTCGCCGAAAATTTATCCAAATTCTGGCAAAAGTGAAAGTCTGTAGGGCAAGATCTGGTGAGTAGAGTGGATAGCGGAGAACTTCCAACCCCAGCTCTTGTAACTTGGAGACCGTCTGATGAGGTCGCGCATTGTCGTGCAGGAACAGCGGAGCCGAGCGATTGACCAAAGATGGTTGGAGACGCGCGAGCTTCCCCATCATTGTGTTTAGTTCTTCACAGTACACATCTGCAGTAATGCTCCTGCCGTTTGTTAAGAAGATGTGATGAATTACACCGGCGCTAGACCCACTTTCTTAGGGGTAATTTTTCGTTTAGGGCATTGTTTAGGTACTGAACCAGGATCTAACCAACTAGCTGAGCGCTTGCGATTGTCGAATAGAATCCATTTTTCATCACAAGCGATTGCGATTCATTCATTCGTTTGTGCGTCTGCTGAGCAGTGCAAGGCACGCCTCGACGCGTATTTCGCGCTGGCGTTCATTCAATTCGTGAGGCACCCATTAATTGTTGCTTGCCAATTTGACGCAAATGGACCAATATTGTTTTAGTGCTAACTTCGAAAGCTGCTGCAAATTCAGCTGTACTTTGAGAATCATCAGTCTCCACAATCGCCTTTAATTCGTCATTGTCGATCAACATTTTCGGCCGACCACATGGTTCATTTCTTAGGTCAAAATTTCCGGAACGAAAACGAGCAAGCCAATAACGGGTAGTACGATCGTTAGTAGTGTTCGTACCGCAAACGTCGTCGATGTTACGTGCCGCTTCTGCCGCTTTGCTACAACGACGGAACTCATACTCCATAATCACTCGAATTTTTAACATATCCATGATAACGAAAAACGTATAAATGCAATGTAAACAGTATGCTAACCCTTAAACAAATGACTAATTACAAAAAGATACAATATTTTTAAAATAAAAATAATTTGAAATTCGAGTTCTTAGCGAATTTCATTTTGTTTTATAGTATTGAAATAGCCAGTACGATGAATAGAAAATAAAAATCATAGGTAAAGACTTAATATTTCATTCCAGTCACGGTCGGTAAATCAGTTCCCTCCTGAGCGGCGACAGGGTGAATCAACGAGACGACATGACGATAGGTTTCGTGGCGCCGACATTGAAGCAAGGGTAAAGATATATACACACAATAATTCTACATCTACTATATTTAAGGTTCTATTCTATTTGTATAACCGGTATTATTATTTATTCTTTATTGTACAACACACTAGAAGATAATATATTTTAAAAAAATATGAGAGATGTCAAAATGCACAAGAAAGCGGCCTTATCGCTCAATGGCGATTTCTTCCAGGCAACCTTAGGGTTAGAATTTGAGAAGAAGAAATAGATAGGTGATGTATAATAAACATACAACAAAAATATACAGTAAACCATAGAATAATATATATCTATATAAATACATACATAAATAATAAAATACATACAGTAAGTACTGACAAATAAATAAATAAATACAATTATGTCATATTTAGAGATAGATAATAATCTTTTACAAGTCTTTTAAATGTTATAATACTCTGAGCCTTCCGAATATGTACTTACGGTATTATGAAAAATACTTCCATCTGATAATATTTCAAAATTAACATCACTTTTAACGAAATAATCTTAATGTTTACTAGGTGCCGATTGGAAGTGGCATAATCACCATCCCCGCAATTGTTTATGAAGCTATTGATTGGAATGATTACTCCAAAGCGACAATTAAATTACTCGAGACCTTCTTTCCAAAAAAGTAATCACTTATTATCACTATCTTTTAAACATTACATAACATTCCTTTAGTCCCACGTTTTTTGAACGCTATTTTTGTAATAATGAGGGGGGTGATCCACAAGTAATGATCATGAATATAAAAGAGGGTGAAAATGGTCATAAAAATAGTTTATTTTTCTACTTGGTCTCCCAACCGGTTTTACTGGTGGAAGGGATGCGCTGTGCCGCGCTCCCAGCTGCATGGGTACCACCATCTTGCTTGTTTCCCCCGTGAAACAGCTTTGCTGTGTTTCGGAGAGAAGGGCAAGACAGGCAGTGTAATTACTGGCACCGAGACTTTAACACCTTGTCTCTGGTTAGGCAACACATAAATGAGTTGCCTGGGCTAGTTCCAGTTAAACTAGTTTATGTTCATGGGCGAAGTTAATCACTTACCATCAGGTGGAACGTCTGCCAGTTTGCCTATTCACTTAACATAAAAATAAAAAATAAAAACAACAAGTCAATACATTTTATCTATTTATTTTCTAAACCTTGCATTGCCTGAAAAAAGGACAATGGCAGTTTTAGGGGGAAGTCCCGTAAGGCCGGACGGCTCCTAATGCTGGACAGGACTTGAAACAGTGCAAGAAAGGGCGTCAATTTGTTACTTGTATCACGGTTAGCGACTTCCTCCGAAGTGAAGTAGGAGAGATGACGCTAGCAAGTCAGTTCCGTTTCGTTTATCTTGTAGATTAGTGCAAATATTGAGGATAGTAAAAATTTTGTTCGAGATAATTTTTTTTGAGTCTGTGAACAGTAACTGAAAGAAGGAGTGATATTGATTATTGTTGATAATTATTGCTAAGTTAGTAATCTGTCGTAATTCATAAGATTTTTTATGATTCATAACTTACAGTGTGAATAAGGATTTTTCTTCTATATACCCAAGGATCCCTAAGATCGGACACACTAAAAGTCCCCTAATATCGGACAGATTTACAATTAGATTTTTATTATTGTAGTAATTAAGGAAAATGTTATGATGATTATGTAGGAAAAGGCATCGATAAAATGTAAAAAATTTTTAAAGAAATCATCTGATGTCTACAATATACCAAAAAGTTTCAGTTCAGTTTCAGTTGCGTTCCGAAAAAACTAACCCTAAAACCTTTCCAGCCGAACTTGACATCTTGAATATCTTCGGCGTCAGTGAGGAGGTTCGTTTCCAAGTCAACGATTGTTGTTTTGTTTTAGCATCATAATGTTGGGTCCAAATCTCATCTATGGTTAAAAAATGCGACAAATAATTGATCGGCTTGGATCTTCTCGATCGATGATCTTGGATTCGCTCTCAAGATGTTGACTCATTTATTTTTTGTTCGTCGGTTGACGTTATCGATCCCTTAAGCGTAACTTTTTCATATAATATTCATTTTTGAGGATTCTTCGAACGCTTTTATTTGTGATTCCTGTCTTTGTAGCTATATGCCTGAAGCTTACTATTTGATTTTCCATATCAACATCTGTAACTTTTTTTACGTTATTTTCAGTGAGAGATGTGGATGGACAGCCCTCGCGATGTTCATCTTCAGTGGATAACCTGCTAAGCTTAAAACCCTTTATCCAACCCGCAACTGTTGGTATATAAAGAAGTAGAGTTTCTTAATTTTTCCACCAAGTCGTTGTATAAATATTTCGTAGCTCTAATTTTGCTTTTTTTTTCATTTTGATGTTGTCTTTTTGACGGTTCGTATTCAAATGAATGAACATCACAGAAATCGCGGTTTATTTATTTCATTTTTTTATTGTTATGCAAACTATAGATAGCCAATTATCATCACTTTTGGATCGTCCCATGTAACAACAAGCTCAATTAAGCTTGTATGGTCAAATCGGCAAAAATATATACAACATACGCGAGAATTTGTAGCTAATATGCTGATTTAGTTGCTCAAACCGATCTTTGGAAATCGAAAACCATGCTAGCTTGATATCAAGGTAGCATGGAAACTATGTAAATTATAGAAATCGTCTTGACTATTGTACATTAATTTGTTGCTAATTTGTTGCTAAAATGCCGATTTTGTTGCTCAAACCGATCTCTGGAAATCGAAAACCATGTCAGCTTCATATAAAGGTAGCATGGAAGCTAGGTAAACTATAGAAATCCTATACTAAAGTTATTACAGCTAAACATTTTGCATGAAGCTATTTTTATCACAACTTTCGAGTCTCTTCAATTAATATATTGTTAACCCTTTAAAGATATTGAAGTTTAAATATTTTAAAAATGAGTTGCTCTGAATTAATCCTAAGCCTTTTAAGATATCAAAAATCATTTACAGAATTTACACTTTAGGGTATCTTAATTACATATACTTGCTTATGTACATTATTAAGCTTTTTGAGTCCGAAAATAGCGGGAAGTTTATAGCTAACTATTTAATAAATTGTTTTTATTATAGCACAAAAAATAAAAATTATTAAACACTATTTGATCTGGGAAAATCGTGATTCAATGTAGCATGAACTGAAAAATCGTTGTGTATTAAAAAAATCTGCCGATCTCCGGGTGCTATTTAGTTGCTGGTACGTTTACGGTGCCTCAGTATTATTCTGAGAAGTAACAAATTATTGAACGCTATTTGAGCTGAGAAAATTGTTGACAATTTTTTAATCAACACTCTGCAGCAACAAATTTATGTATAATAGTCGATAGGATTTCTATAATTTACCTAGTTTTCATGCTACATTTATATGAAGCTGGCATGGTTTTCGATTTCCAGAGATTGGTTCGAGCAACAGAATTGGCTCTTTAGCAACAAATTAGCAACAAATTAATGTACAATAGTCGAGATGATTTCTACAATTTACCTAGTTTTCCTGCTACTTTTATATCAAGCTGGCTTGGTTTTCGATTTTCAAAGATCAGCTCGAGCAATAAAATCGGCTTTTTAGCAATTAGCTACAAATTCTCGTGTATGTTATATAGATCTTTGCCGATTTGACCTCGCCAGCTTGTTAGAGTTGTAACAACATTATATCTGATTGTCCAACAGATCTAGACAGTTTAATTAGAATTCATAGAAAAACAATAAAAATTTCTGTTTCATGTTTTCATCTTGTTACCTCATGGAATAGGAATATCATCATGGAATATGTTTGTTTTCAGCGTTTTAGCTACCCATTCCTTAAGTGGAAAATACACAACACAGCAATTACATCCTTTAATAGTGAAAGAAATAGTAAAGACCGTGTGTGAAAAATGTGGGGTCGCAGAGACGGCTGTAAGGCACGTATTAATTTAAAATAAAAATTGTTTTATTAAAAAATATATACATTTCTTAAAGTTACTTAATAGTGCTGTAAGGATTTTAAGGTGAATAATAAATATATATTTTCACAGAAGACAGATAACAACGAAGTGTGCGCTCGAAAGGAGACCGACGAAGAAGAAAATGTTCTATAGTAGTCAAGGATTGTCTGAACAAGAAGATCAAGAAAATCTCTTACCCTCGACAAATTCATCAACACAGATCCATTGACGCCCGAGAAAAGAGGTACCTATGCAATAAAAAAGTGGAGGACGAATTTGAAATATTTATATATATGTTTATACATAAACAGTTTTTTTTTTTTGGAAAATCTGAGGCCTTAGACAAGTGGCATAAACGCTAAACGAATAGAAGAACATAGAATTCTTAATATATGGGAATGACACTAGCTTACGACATGTAATTTAAGCGAGCGAAGAGAATCTAAAATTGGTAGCAAAATGTCAATTTAAGAAATCGTAGACAAGCGGCACTTTTGACAAACGAATTCGCCTGCTAGCGTTCGATACCTAGCGAATGCCAATAGCTTGTAGATAACGCTACAAAATGGCGGATCTTTGATCAGCTGACCGTAGAAATGCATTGCGTTATTAAGTGTCTACTGTTATCTTAGGTTATTAATTTTATTTTTGTTTAAAATGCATAGACTTCGATTATTGTGGGCTGCGATAACGAAGAAGTGTCGTTAAGACGAAACCAAAGGACCCGTAATCGCTGGTATTTAGAGAGTATTGCGGATATGCCCGATATTTTATTTATCCAAAGACTTAGGATGGACAAAATAACATTTAAAAAGCTTTGTAAGGCTTTATGTGAGCATATAACATTGCGAGGAACTAAAGAAATTCCTTATATATATAGTCAAAGTCAAAGTCAAAGTCAAAATATTTTATTCAGCATAAAATTATTACAATTATTTACTGAAAGTCATGAGTCTACCACCAGTTCGGAAAGAAGAAGCCTCTGACCTGAGAAGAACTGGCGAAAGAAACTCAGCGGGACTAATTTTTTTTTTTTAGTATAATTGGTTTTTATGCTTAGCGTTTATGGACTATGAGAAAGCCTTCGATTCGATCGAAACTTGGGTGGTACTGCAGTCTCTCCAGTAGTGACATATTTACTACCGGTATATCAGAGTGTGCAATGTTTGTACAGTAACGCTAATATGTCGGTTCGAGTACAGAAGCATAGCACAAAAGCGATTCCAATGCAGCGACGTGTGAGACAAGGAGATGTCTTCTCTCCGAAACTGTTTACCGCAGCATTGGAAGACGCTTCCAAGCTTCTGGAATGGAAAGGATTCGGCATCAATATAAACGGCGAGTACATCACTCACCTTCGATTTGCCGACAATATCGTGCATATATGGCAGAATCCCTGGCGGACCTCGGTATTATGCTCAGTGACTTCGATGGAGTTTCCCAACGGGTGGGCCTTAAAATGAATATGGACAAGACAAAAATCATGTCGAATGTCCATGTCGTGCCCACCCTGATATCGGTTGGAGATTCTACTCTCGAAGTTGTTGACGAGTACATCTACCTAGGACAAAATGTCCATCTTGGTAGTTCCAACTTCGAGAGAGAGGTCAATCGTCGAATCCAGCTTGGATGGGCGGCGTTCGGGAAGTTGAAAAACGTATTTTCATCTGACATACCTCAATGCCTGAAGTCGAAAGTCTTCGTCCAATGTGTGTTACCAGTGATGACATACGGATCTCAGACGTGGTCTCTGACTATGGGCCTTTTAAACAAGCTCAAAATCGCACAGCGTAGAATAGAGAGGGCTACGCTTGGTATTACTTTGCGAGATCGAATCAGAAATGATTAGATCCGCAGACGAACGAAGACCGACATAGCCCATCGGATTTGCAAGCTGAAGTGGCAGTGGGCAGGGCACATAGCTCGTAGAACTGACGGCCGATGGAGTAGAAAGGTTCTCGAGTAGAAACCACGTACCGACAAGCGAAACGTCGGACGGCCGTCCACGAGATAGACAGACGACTTGAAGAGAGTTGCCGGAAGTCGTTGGATGGAGGCTGCTTTAAACCCGTCGCTCTGGAGGTCGATGGGGGAGGCCTACGTTCAGCAGTGGACATCCAATGGCTAATATGATGATGACGATGAGTCGCTTGGAATTAAATTCAATATAATAATTATAATGTTAACTCTTGTTTGTTTTCTGACAAGACTGTAATTTTTTTCAACTTCTGATTTATCACAAATTATTGAAAAGTTTATTTTTTAATATTAATGTTTTATTGTTACTTAGTGATTTTAATTAGGTATATCCTTGTTGAAGACTGATTTTGAATAAATAATAGTTAATAACAATTAAGTTGTTCTCTTATTTATAAAGTAATCTAATATGTCTTGGAACAAGTATTGAATAAGGTTTTATATCACCTAGGTAGTAGTATCGCCACGGAATGTAATTATTAATGTACTTTAGTATCACTTTATAAATAAAACAACAAATTAATTGTTCAAGCGACAAGGTTTTTTAAAGTAATTGAATGCAAAATGGGCCAAACGACAAAGCTTATTCCGCATCTGAACCAGCTCCTCCCGAAACTCCCTCATGGCAGCGATGCTCTCGGCAACCTCGCGTCGAAGGTCGACTACGATAGCCGCAGTCTCCACCACGACGCCCTTGGGCGTCGCCTCGGGAGAGCTAGAGGGGCTGCTGCTCGCCTCCTCGATCCCCTTCATCGACGTCTGGCTATGGTTGCCTTTCCGAACGAATTTATTTCCAAAAGAATTTCTTTAGTTCCTCGCAATGTTGTATGCTCACGTAAAGCCCGACAAAGCTTTTTAAATGTTATTTTGTCCATCCTAAGTCTTTGGATAAATAAAATATCGGGCATATCCGCAATACTCCCTAAATACCAGCGATTACGGGTCCTTTGGTTTCGTCTTAACGACACTTCTTCGTTATCGCAGCCCACAATAATCAAAGTCTATGCATTTTAAACAAAAATAAAATTAATAACCTAAGATAAAAGTAGACACTTAATAACGCAATGCACTTCTACGATCAGCTGATCAAAGATCCGCCATTTTGTAGCGTTATCTACAAGCTGTTGGCATTCGCTAGGTATCGAACGCTAGCAGGCGAATTCGTTTGTCAAAAGTGCCGCTTGTCTACGATTTCTTAAATTGACATTTTGCTACCAATTTTAGATTCTCTTCGCTCGCTTAAATTACATGTCTTCTTACATGAATCGAAGGCTTTTTCATAGTCCATAAACGCTAAGCATAAAAACCAATTATACTCCTCGGACTTTTGTATAATCTACCGCAGAGTATGTATATGGTTTATGGTACTTATAGCCTTTTCGGAAACCGGCTTGTTCGGGAGGCTGGAAGTCATCAAACTTGCCCGTCAGACGATTCGTAATGACCCTAGAGAACAGCTTATAGACGTGGCATAGAAGCGAAATGGACCTGTAATTCTTCAACAAGGTGTTTATCGCCCTTTTTGAAGAAGCGCACCACCACGCTTCTGTTCCAGGCTTCCGGCGCTACACCCTCGAGCAAAACGGTATTAAAGAGCCTCTGAAGGACTTTAAGTACAAGTCAACAGATGGCGCTAGTACCTTAGTAATTAATGAAAAATAATTTAATGATTTTTTTCGTCAAAAGCAATGAACATAAGTTTTAAAATGGTATATGAATTATTAATATCGGTTTTATATTATATATATATATATATATATATATATATATATATATATATATATATATATATATATATATATATATCCAGGGAAAAACACCTTTTAGAAATAATATATAATGATGATGATTTTCACAGAGAATCCATAAGAAAAAGTGTTCAAACGAAGGGAGGACATTCCACAATAGTCAACGATTGCCTGAGCAAGAAGATCTAGAAAATATTTCGCCTTCGACAAGTTTTTTGACGCCCGATAAAAGAGATAAGAAATGAAAATTGTGAATTACTAATTTAAAATAATTGTTTTATTTTCTTGTTAAATAAATGTGTGTGGTATACCTTATTATTTTTTAATGATTTTTATTATATATAAATAGTCTTTATAAATGATTAAATATTAGCAATATAACGTAGCAGCTCTACTCGCCGGTGTTTATCAGTCCCCTCTTCAGCTAATTGCAGACACATTCTTATTTTTGTTGTCTCGAACTGTTGTTACAACTCAACAGCATTTAAAAACCGATTTCTCAAATCTCTCTCAAATATCTCTCTCAAAATGTCTCTCTTCGACACGCAGCGACATCCAGACCCGTAGCTATCGGTCTCCTGGAAACGCTGGTACACTTTTCGAACCGAAAACCGGATCAAGTTGAGTTTCTGAACGACATTACACTGCCGCATGCCTTATTGAAGTAGTGCAATGACTTGGGCGGCTTCATCAACAGTGGTTTCCATGTTTAAGGGTATTTTTCTTGGGAATGTGCTCCTGGTGTGTCCATATCTACGGTTGGATAGCGAATGATCCCGATTGAACCTGTAGTAGTAGTCTTTTCTCGTAGCAGCTGTTTTAAGATATTTCGAAACAACCTCCCTTTTGTGCAAGTGGGTGAAAAAGCAGAATTGAAATGCGAGTGAGTCATTTTCAAAAAACGATAACAGCGTAGGTAGGTTATGACAGAAAATTTTTTTTTTTTCATAGAGTCGATACTCATCTTTCTCGAATACACTAAGACATTTTTTCGCTTGAACAAACATGGAATCGCATGCACTCAAACAAATTAGCATTTGGATTTTTATTTATAACAGTTAAAATTTTATACTTTCATTATTTATTTCTTTTGATTTGTTCGCTTCAAATATTTGCCTTTCATCTTGCCTAACAGGATGGACCCTGCACATTTTTATAGAAAGAAACCTTCTCATTAATTCCATTCCTGGTGATGTATGCTTAGCGATGATGACAATTTAGATTCCGAAAGCGATGTTCCCTCTATGCCTGTCCCAGTCAGAAGACCAGTTATAATAACCAAAAGTGATATCGATAGTTCAGGTGAAGACAATGTCCCTGTAGCAAACCTTGCCAATAACAATAAGAAAGTCGGGTGTCATTGAATAGCCCCTATTGAGAAGATTAAATAATAATCGAATCAACTGGATTCATACAATCCTGGAAACTACACATTTACTGGAGAAACGGACTTACCTTCATAAATTATGGACCTGGGTACACCTGCGGATTTTTTTTTATTTATATCCACTGATGATTTACTATCAATGATAATGGATAAGTCAAATTTAAAATCTATCCAGGATAACGTCAATAAACCTGCTTGTGTTACGAAGGAGAGATGGAACAGTTCATAGCGATTTTTATATTAATTTACAATAGATATAAAATCTATTGTAAATTACCTGCTAGTAGGATGTACTGGATTACTTATATAATAATATAATAAATAGTATTGGACAACACTAACTGTACGAAACTATTATCTATGACAGATGGAAAATGATTAAACATTTCCTTCCTTTCAATGATAATACAACATTTATTCCATTTGGTCATGATGATTACGATAATATCCATAAAATTCCACCCTTGGTAGAACACATCCGACAACTTCTCACACTAGTTCCCGAAGAAGAAATTCTTACTGTTGACGAACAGTTGATACCGGTAAAGGTAGGCATAAACTGAAGCAGTACATTCCCGCAAAACCTGAAAATCTGAAATGGAGATATAAAAACCAAGCACTCCATGTTGGGTCTATATAGCATCCAAATAAGATCAAAGAACTGGTATAAAAGATTTTTTATTTATTTATATGATAGATGTTTGTGTTGTGAATGCTTGGATATTGTGGAGCAGAAATAATAACAATGAGTATTTATCTGTGTTCGCTTTTAAGCAAGCGATTTCTGAACACTGTGCAAAGCTGGAAAATCTCTTCCAAGAAAAAGAGGGCATTCATCTTTAGCTGCTTCAACATCTAGTTCACCGGCTACTAGTCTAAAAGGTTGGAACTCCTACATCTAAAAGGTTGAAGAAAATCAAGAGAATCAAGAACATCTCCTAAACTCTGTAAAGACGGACAGTATTGGACATTGGCCTGAATGACAGAAGAATCGTCATCATTGTCAATCGTCAGCATTATGGTTCCATAAAAGAAAAACCAAAATATAAAACTGTTTCATTATTTTTCTTTTAATATGTTTTATTGGTAATTAAATAAAGCTATTTCCACCGTGAAACCATTTTTTACGCTCTATTAATTCATGCAGTAAAGGGTTAAAATCATAAATAAAAAATTACGTTTTATTATTGCTACATATGTATAAGTTCCATGCATTAGTAACTTGGAAATAAAATTGAATCAAAACTGCAACACTATATATGGGCCCCTATGCGGTAGAGGGTTAAGGAGCAAAATTGCAAGTGCTTTGTTTACTTCTTTATCTTTGTGCTCTTCCATTAAGAGAAAAAGTAATTTACTGAATTGTTTTTGTGCTCTCTATTTCATTGCCTTTCAAATTTTATCCAACATTTCCCTCATTATTAATGCTAAATAAAGTTTAGAGTTGTTTGATGTAGATTTAATAAAGGTGTGATTTTTTGTCCCCGAGTGTAAGTCTATATTAATTCAACAGTCAGGAAATATGACAGAAGGGACAGAAGAAAGTTAACGTGATATACAGAAAGCTTTGAAAACGATGCCAAAATAAATCTAGCTTTTCTATTCTTACTTAAAAAAGCTTCGTAGAAACAAATGTGATTATCCGGCATTAATGCCATAATATATAGGTAATTGATAAAATTTCATTAATGGGAAAGGCATATACCGGGTGTAATCGTTAAGTGTGCACAGGTGATTATTCCGTAACTGTTACAGATATAAAAAAACTTTAAACTGGCATCGAAAGTACTTTACCTAATGAGTAAATATCCAAAACTTTTACATTAAACACTCCCATACATTTAGTATGAGATAGTAGAAAGGTTTAAGTTTCCTTATTTTAAGTGGAATAGTACGTACTCATTTTACCGTTATCATTTTAAAATTATGTATGATATGATATTGATGAATTTTAAGTAGATACACGTGTAGATTAATTATCTTACCACTTCAAATTAAAATGATGACGGCCATCGTTCTTTCGAAATACATGACCAGCCCACTGCCACTGCAACTTTCTGATTCTACGGGGTATGTCGGGTACTTTGGTTCTGTCGCGGATAATCTCATTTCTTTTTTTTTTTCATTTCATTTTTAATCTTTATTTCATTCAGAGATTTTAGTAGACGAGACTATGTCAATCCCATTGTGCCTATCTATATAATCATACATTAATAAAATATAAAAATCTATTTATAATTATAAAAGAATGTGTAGATACAGAATGTGCGAATACCGTATCTACTTAGCCCGTGATCACTTTGATTACATCTATTCATTTCATTCAACCTAACCTAAATCAAATGAAGTAAGACAAAGTAACAAAACATTCAGAATTTATACTTGAAAATATGCACTTAGAGGACATAATCGTAATAAACAATATGGTAAACTTTTATATGAGTTATTGAAATATTACGTACTTTGAAAAGTAATAAGAAAACTTCACTATTTGTTTTTTATTTTATTTTTTTCTCTCGAACGCGACGCGATCTTCCTCTAGATCTGTTCGCCCGCGAATGGGAGCCCCCTTAAATATTTTTTATTCTGTTTTTTAGTATTTGTTGTTATAGCGGCAACAGAAATACATTATCTATGAAAATTTCAACAGTCTAACGATCACGGTTCATGAGATACAGCCTGGTGACAGACGGACGGACGGACAGCGGAGTCTTAGTAATAGGGTACCATTTTACCCTTTGAGTACGGGATCCTAAAAAGATTTTGTTGAACTCGAAACAAGGCACATTCACTGAATAAGATCGTTACTACGGGTTTAATGAACAAAAAAATCTTACTATAACTCTCTTTTTTTTTTCTTTGTCGCAGGGGAATCCATTTACGGATGATATCCAGGATGCCCGGGTCGGCAGTCCTAGACCTATGTCGGACTCGGCACTTTGGTAGTGCAATACCGTACTAAACCCCTGCGGGAGCCTTCAGCCGCTTTAATTGGAGGGTCCCGGATCTGCAGGCAAATGGATCCCTCCAGCGACAGGCTAGCCTCTGCGAAAAGGCCAGCCTTCTCCTCCATGGGGACTGTCCGGCTCACCTCTGAACAGTCCCGACGACGCCGTATCTAGCAGGACCGGGTTCCTATCCCGGCCCGATACGGGCACAGGGGCGTTACTGGAGGCGCATTAAGTAGCGCCTCCTACGCACCCCCATTCGTCGCCCGCGGATGGAGGCCACGTCGGCGGTCTCCTCTCTCACCCGCTCGTCGGCCTCCTTCTGGGACATTACTGTCTCGCAGAAGGAGACCATCGCCTTCCAGGACTCGTCGTCGCCGAGCATCGCGATGATAATGCTCGGGAGCGACAAGTCCCCTCCGAGGACCGACGTCAGACTTTGACGCAGCGCCACCCATCTCGGGCACCCCTCGAGGGTGTGCTGGGCGGAGTCCACCGCCGCGCCACAATCGTGACATTCAGTCGTCGGCTCCCTCTGGGCCGTCCGGCACAGTTAGTCACCAAAGCAAC
This sequence comes from Euphydryas editha, assembly GCA_036937285.1. Taxonomy (NCBI): domain Eukaryota; kingdom Metazoa; phylum Arthropoda; class Insecta; order Lepidoptera; family Nymphalidae; genus Euphydryas; species Euphydryas editha. The sequence goes on along the minus strand of JAUPFZ010000031.1, from coordinate 9,387,854 downwards.
CGTGCCCGGTGAGAACCTGTGTCAGACGGAAGTTGAGGGGCTTGCGTTTTCGACGCATCCACCGCTCAAGGACCGGGCGAATGGCAGCCGTTACGCGTGTGCCGTACGGCTGCCCCGCCAGGTCCTCCCCCCACCTCCGCATAAGCGCTGCCTGCCCTTACTATAACTCTCTTTACATTGTTTATTATTAATACAAACTATCTTAAGCTTAATTACTGTATGCTGTTATAGATCTAAACATAATTTTCTTGTTTCATTCAACAATATAATTTTTTTATCAGGCCTCTGTCAGTCGATGTATTTATGTACGTTAAATCACCAGGACGTCGGGGCTACGCTCGAGTCGTGTGTAGCTCTGTGATATCTACATTTACAATTCGTAAAATGAATTAACATATATCGGAATTTCCACCTTCAGCTGTGATCCGTCTTTTCGAGAGTTTAGACAATCAGTCATTATTAAATATCATCTATATCAGTGCTTATTAATATAAAAAAGACAAAGAAGACAATAGAAAGAAAACTTGGAGGATTTCAGGCAGTTATGATCTTTAGTTAAAAACAATAATATACTATCTATCAAATATCAGATATGTGTCGAAATCGGACGACTAACTCGTTAGACAATAAATGTGATAATAATTTTAGTAACAAACAATAGTGTTATGTATTTAGTGATGAAAGTAGACATTAGACGTATGGGTGATGTGCATTCTACATACCTATTGTAAACTTTTACTTCTGCGTCAGGGAATTGAAATAATAACGTCTTTTTCTTCTCGTAATTTTTAATTTTCTTTTACAATAAATGTCACTTTATTTTAAATATAAAATTGAAATATAAAAAATTGACAATAAACATTATAAAGATTGTATACAATACAACGCGATCTAATTGCTGGAGAGATAGTTGATGTTAATAGAATTGTTAAAGAGGATATGTGGCACTACGTTAAATGTAAAATAATAATTTATTTACCAAATTAAATACTATATATCTATAAGGATTATATAACCTTTAACCTTAGTTAGCGTTGCTAATGTGTTGTTATTGAGAAGGCAGTAAGAGATAAATAAGGTTTAATTGTAAATACATAAATTATTGAGAATGGTCGTTATTAAGAAATATTTCATGAAATTTCTTTAAGGTAATCCTGTGATATTATAATGCAGGATGTCTAAATCGTTGTCAGCGAGTCCCACACACTCGCCGCCACCTTCGGCGGGATGCGTAAAGGCATTTCCCTAGTATGTCTAAATCGTTAATATACGTCGATACCTCGTTATAAGTTTGTCAAGTCCATTCAATCGTAAACTTTTTACCCTTGGTTGTTCTTGCAATTCTAGAGATAACATTAAGCCTAATCATTGTGAGGACTTTATACCGGTCAAATTTGTCATTTATTATTTTGTGTGAAAAGGTTCAAAATCCTGCAAATTTCTTCACTCGTCAAGGGCCACTAGTATATGTGCTTTATTTATACTGAGGTTCATAAAAAATTTACACAGACCGAGAAAGTTTTAAGCATTATTATGAAATTGTTTTGAATAGATACAATAGCTTAGTATTACTCACAACGGTTATTGTTTAAAAGAAATAGTCAAAGTACAGAATTGATCTAGTCCCAATTTTTTTATATGTATAGATATATTATATACTTTGTAACAATATGTACTAATTCTTAGTAAGCGTCTTAAACCAACATTATAGGCTCATTGTCGAGGATATAATACTTAAGGTGAAATTTTTCCCAAAACGGTCGATCCCGCCTCGCAGACAGACCACGATTAGGGATATACGTCAACTTGATAAAATACGACAATTAATAACATCCACTGAAAATATGCAGAAAGTAGAACATAAATGAATAATAATATTCTTTATTGTAGGTAAACTAAGATACCTACAAACAAACACATCAATAATAAAGTAAAAGGTGTACCAAGGCGATCTTATTGTTAACAGAGCGATTTCTTCCAGACAACCTCTGTTCATTAATTAAGAAAAAAAAAATTATTAAAGACAATTTTCTTCATCAGATACTTTCTTATATATGGCTGTTTTTGTATATTTTATTTACTTCCAGGAAAACAATAAAGTGAGGGTCACAAATCGTTAACTTCATAAACAATGAAAATGTTGATAATAATTATTTTTTTGTTAACCTATATAGAAATGCCAATTGTGATTTTTAAAGAAAAAAAAAATTATAAGCTTTTAAACAAAAAAAAATCATCATTTTGCCCTGACAATAAAATGGTCAGAAAAAATTGGTTTAATATAAATTACTTGTCGATTTTGTGATAAATAGTTTCTTAACAAATGACGAAAAAACATTTTTTCGTACGTTTATAAATACCATTGCTATATAAGTATAGATGCAAAAACAGCTGTATAATAACATAGTTGAAAATATTTTTAACATTTTATTAAAACTTAAATAAAATTATATCACGGGATATTGTTAAGTATATATAAGAATAACTACAACAAGCAAAAAAAAAGTTAATTATTTAAACTTTTACGTCAAAAAATTAGGTAATTATTATCAGTCGTATAATTTTTTGAAAAACCAACATAAAATGTATTAAGAGCCGCGCAAAAATTATAAATAATGGAGATAGAATTCCGGGACTCAGTACTTTTTTTTTATTGAGAATTTCAATTTAAATAACAGTTTAAGGATCATTGAAAAAAAATTTTTAAATTAAAATAGTTTTTGAGTTATTAAAGAAAAACTGAATATCTTTTTTTTTCTCATTTTATTTTTTAATTGTAATTTTTATGTGCTCTAGTTTAACTAAATGAAACAATTCTTATGACAACTATCAACTAAAATGTGTGTCCATATGAACAAAAAAGTTTGGTTAAAGCAAATAAAACATTTTAGTTTTATTTATTTTACAGTCCTTAACGTTCACATGTCTGCTAAAAATAGAAAATATTACAAAAAGTAACAAAATAGTTTCTACAACGACGAGAAAGCTTAATCTTACTTTATATTATTTCTTAGTAAACTGTAATAAAAAGTATTGAGTTGTTTGTGGCGAACTCATGTCTATGATAAAATTGACGCCACAATAATAAAATTATTTAATTTGTTAACTTGGACCAGCTCCTTATAGTTATTCAACTTGGGCCACACGACGACGACGTGACGAATGATGGTGGTACTTGAGGAGCCGAACGACGCTGGCGAACTACACTAATGCACTTGCTTCGAAGCTAACCGCGCGCCTAAATTTTATATAATTATAATATCTTTCCTTTTAACTTTTCGTATTGTAATCGTTTATTTTTGTGCATTAAATTCATCTCTATATTAATTCGTTTCAATCACATCTCATTCATATAATTTCATATCTCAAAACTAAGTATATCTTGTACGTAAATTATATCCGTAAGTAAGAACTAAGTAAATGTGAGGTTATCAAGATAACTAGACATCCTGGTGACCCCACATTATTGGTGACCCCGACGAAGAAAGAAGTTTAAATTTTAAAACATCTAAGAAAGTGACTAAGGAATTTCAGTGGTGATTGGAGCGTGCCACAAGTGATAGCGGTAAGCGACAAATTTTTTTACTTATAAAAATATGAATCAGGATGAATCCAGAGATGCCGATGCTGGCACGGAAGTATTATGTGTAGGTGTTAAAGTACCGCCATTTTGGCCAGAGGAACCCGCTTTATGGTTCGCTCAACTTGAAAGCCAGTTTACGTTATCTAGAATAACAACCGACGAGACAATGTCCTGTTATTTAGTGGCTCAATTAGATCACCAACATGCAGCTGAAGTTAAAGATATTATTATTAATCCGCCAGTTGCAGATAAATACCTGAAACTCAAAACTGAACTTATTAAACGTCTATCTGCCTCAAAAGAGAAGCGCATAAAGCAACTTTTAATGCACGAGGAGCTAGGCGACCGAAAGCCCTCACAGTTCCTACGTCACCTAGAAGGACTGGCGGGTCCATCAGTACCTAAAGATTTTTTAGCCACTTTATGGTCTAGTCGATTGCCTCCGGCAATCCAAACAGTAATTGCTTCGCAGATAGATCTACCATTAGAAAAGCTGGCAGAATTGGCCGACAAGGTGCATGAAATTGCTCCATCAATACCGCAGGTAGCAACTACATATTCTAATGCTTCATTGTCTTCACATGATGACTTAACTAAGCAAGTATGCGACTTAACAAAGCAAGTATGCCAACTTAAGGCGCAATTAGAACATAATAGTCGCTCACGCTATAATATCCGAAGGTATAATCGCTCACGAAGCCGCTCACGTCCCAAACAACCACCACCAAATCATCCTCATTGCTTTTATCATTACACCTACGGCGCAAAAGCAAGAAAATGCAAGAAGCCATGTAGTTATTCTTCGGAAAACTTCACGGGCAGTCAGAAGTAGCGGCCTATGACTGCCCAACAACAACGACTACAGGCCGTCTTTTTGTAACCGACCGTGTTAGTAAAATGCAGTTCCTTGTAGACACTGGTTCCGACCTGTGTGTTTTCCCACGGTCAGCATTAAAGACGCCCCGCAAGCAGACTACTTTTGAGTTGGTGGCTGCGAACAACACAGTCATTCATACTTACGGGCCGGTAAAACTGCATCTTGATTTCGGACTTCGTAGAGACTTTACATGGAACTTTACAGTTGCTGATGTCTACCGACCTATCATTGGTGTCGATTTCCTTACTTACTACGGTTTACTCGTAGACTGCAAACACCAACGCTTGATCGATGGTATTACTTCCCTCTCAGTAAGTGCTATCCATTCAGTTCCGTCTGACGACATCGCATCAGTGAAGGCTGTCACAGGTGAAACTGAATTCCACGAAATCTTGCGAGAATTCCCAGAGATCACAAGGCCAGCTGGTATACACTCTCCGACAAAACATAATACTCTGCATTACATTAGAACCACAGCTGGACAACCAGTATCTTGTAAGCCACGCCGTTTAGATCCTGTCCGTAGTCAGGCTGCTAAAAAAGAATTTGAAGATATGTTGGCAAGTGGTACAGCCAGACGCTCAGAAAGTCCTTGGTCTTCTGCTCTTCACCTGGTTAAGAAGAAAGACGATGGTTGGAGACCCTGTGGTGACTACCGAGCACTCAATGCTAGGACGATACCTGATCGATACCCTATTCGTCATATACACGACTTTTCATACCAGTTGTCAGGATGTTCAATATTTTCCACTATTGATCTTGTTAAGGCATACAATCAAATTGCTGTAAATCCGGAGGATATACAAAAAACTGCCATCACGACACCCTTCGGACTATTTGAATTCCCTTACATGACCTTTGGACTTAGGAATGCAGCACAAACTTTTCAAAGATTTATTGATGAGGTATTATCCGGCTTAGATTTCTCTTACGGATATATTGACGACATTTTGGTATTTTCTAAGTCTAAGGAGGAACATAAGAGACATTTAAGGCAGTTATTTGAACGTCTCAAACAGTATGGCATTTTAATCAACACTTCCAAATGCTCATTTGGTCAAGAAACTGTAAATTTCTTAGGATATAAGGTTTCTGCTTCTGGATCTAAGCCTCTTGACTCAAAAGTACAAGCTATTAAAGAATTTCCTGTGCCTAAGACAGTTAAGGAGCTTCGACGGTTCCTAGGAATGCTAAACTTTTACCGTAGGTTTATTCCAAATGCTGCAAAACTTCAGGCACCGTTGAATTCCATTCTACAGGGACCCAAAATCAAAGGTTCTCACCCAGTAGAGATGACATCTACATTGCTCAAATCTTTCGAAGACTGTAAAGCTTCACTGTCGCAAGCTACACTCTTAGCTCATCCAGATTACTCTGCAGAACTCGCAATCGTTACTGACGCTTCAGACTTGGCAATTGGTGCGGTACTCCAACAGAAGAAAGTTGATGACTGGCAACCTCTAGCATTTTACTCTCATAAGTTATCTGCTGCACAAAAAAAGTATAGCCCTTACGACAGAGAACTTCTAGCTGTGTACGAAGCTATCAAGTACTTTCGCCATATGATAGAAACTACTACATTCACCGTTTACACCGACCACAAGCCCCTTACTTTTGCTTTTTCTACCAGCAAGCAAGACTGTTCACCACGACAATTCCGGTATTTCGATTACATATCTCAATTTACCACTGATATAAGACACATACCGGGTAAAGATAATCTTGTAGCTGATGCACTTTCTCGGGTCGAAGAAATCAGAACCGTAGATTATCAGACTCTTGCACAATCTCAGGATAATGATACAGAATTACAAGACTTTCTTCGCCGTGGTTCTTCGCTGAAGCTTGTGAAAATGTCAACCGAATTTACTACCATACCCGTCTACTGTGATATCTCCATGCATTCACCTCGACCTTATATAACGCCAGAATTCAGAAAACAAGTCTTCGACATGATTCACAGCTTACATCATCCTGGAAGGTCAGCTACAGTACGACTGGTGACGCAAAGATTTGTTTGGCCAGGGATTCGTAAGGACTGTAGAGAGTGGGTACGGCAATGCTTAAAATGCCAAAAATGTAAAATTATCCGCCATACAGTATCCCCCCTTTCCACTTTCCTTACTCCTTCTTCGAGGTTCTCTCACATACACCTCGACGTCATAGGACCTTTACCTATTTCTTATGATTTCAGGTATTGCCTTACCGTCATCGACAGATTCACACGATGGCCTGAGGCGTTCCCGCTTAAGGACATAACGGCTGAGTCCTGTGCCGCAGCCTTGGTGTCCGGCTGGATTGCGCGCTTTGGTTGCCCAGCCCGGGTAACCACAGACCGCGGTCGGCAGTTTGAAAGTCAATTGTTCAAATCTCTCACATCAACGGTTGGTGCTCGACACATTCGCACTACCGCCTACCATCCAGCAGCAAATGGTATAGTTGAGCGAATGCATCGACAACTTAAGGCAGCAATCATGTGCAACTGCAATAATAGTTCTACGCAGTGGACTGAATCACTCCCACTAGTGCTTCTTGGAATGCGCAGCTCCTGGAAGGATGATCTTCAAGCGTCACCTGCAGAGCTCGTTTATGGTGAGCCACTTATATTGCCTGGTCAATTCCTGTCGCCGAAAGATGATTACACCACCACAGACGTAACTCTTTATGCCACACGCCTGCGATCACATATGGCTAAACTTACCCCAAGGCCAACTTCTTGGCATAAGCCTACCTCATCACCATTTTATATACCTAGAGACTTGATAAACTCATCTCATGTATTCCTGAGACAAGACCGATTGCGTGGTTCGTTAGAACCGCCGTACGCCGGACCCTTCAAGGTCATAGAAAAAACGCCTAAGTATTTCACTCTAGACGTTCAGAAAAAAAAGGTCAATGTTTCCATTGACAGGCTGAAACCGGCGTATATGGCGAGAGAAGAAGCTGTAACCCTATCAGAAGCTGTCAAAACTTCAGAGAAATACACACGAAGCGGGCGAAGAGTCCAATTTACTAATTTTTATCGACCGTAGTTACGGTCTAGCCAGGGGGAATATGTGGCGAACTCATGTCTATGATAAAATTGACGCCACAATAATAAAATTATTTAATTTGTTAACTTGGACCAGCTCCTTATAGTTATTCAACTTGGGCCACACGACGACGACGTGACGAATGATGGTGGTACTTGAGGAGCCGAACGACGCTGGCGAACTACACTAATGCACTTGCTTCGAAGCTAACCGCGCGCCTAAATTTTATATAATCGCGTTTCTGTCCCTGCGCCTCGTGGATAGTCATAACGCTCGACCCCCGCCCGGTACCATATCCCTGGCTTAACAGCGTCTTCTTATCCTCTTGTGTGAAAACCAGGTATAGGGTCCCGTCCTGTCTTTCAGGGATTCGAGTGCCAGTGAATCTCTCCATTCTCAGAGAGCGGACAATGGGGTTTGAGGAATAGATGTTTTTATAGACCTCGTTGATGGCGAGTGCAACATCCTTGGGGTTCCGATGGGTGCAAGACAACTCACATGTGATGTGTATGGTCATGTTGGGTCTACAGTACCGCATTATGAACAGGTTGTCCCTGTCGATATACGGTAACTGATTGATATCTCCGACGAGGACCACTTCCTTAGCCTCCGACAGTCGGGCGGCCATCACTATGGCCCCGAAGTGGTTCATGAGGGCTTCGTCCACCGTTAAACGGTTTATTTTTATGCTCTCATGAAAACCATTCACTAAGATAGAGGCCATAGTGCGCACCTTTGATTTGGCTTTTTTGCCATAGCGGTGCGCTAGCTTTTCTTTCAGGTCTTTGGCCGCTTCGAGTGTGGTGGTGGCTACTATTTCACCATCTTCGTCGAAGTTCCAACTCGACGTTGTATACCAACAGTATACAACGTCGTAAGCACACTGACCTTATTAATCTATTTACTTTATGACAATTTAGCCACGATTTTATAATAATTACGAACGACGAAATAGGTGCTGTATGCAACTTCTGTTTAACTCGATGCCGTCTGTACGCCATAAATATTTACAGATACCCTCTCTCTGATTTTACCAATTGCACGAAGATCGATGGTAACTTTGTTTTTATTTTTTAGTCTATATACCGAAGATATGATCAAACAAAAAAAAAATAACAAAAAAAAAAAACGACTTAATACTCTACTTACTACTACTACTACTACTCTACTACTTACTCTATAAATAAATATCGTTATATTTAATAATTACTCAAACATTTTAAAATAATAATTTATATGTTATAACAACATTAATAACGTATCAAACTAATTAAAATTCATATTAGAACCATTTTCGACTTCTACGCGGACGAAGTCGCTGGCTAAAAGCTAGTCTCAACCTATATTAGGCTACGATCTATTCAAATGACCCTATCTATTTTATATATTATATAATAAATCGAAAATAAAAATATAAATAACCGTAGTGAATATACTTAGGTACATTAACTACAAAGATATACATAAAAATATATAAATAAATACATACAATACATACATGTTATACAATTATTATAATATATAATGACGGCCGGCTGGTCGAGTGGTCAGGCAACTGGACACTTTACGCAGCGGTCGCGGGTTCGAATCCCGCCAGGTGCAGATAATCTGTATGACGAATATAGATGTCTGCACCGGGTCATGGATGTGTATTTATGTATATATGTATTTATATCTTAAATTTATTTCCGTTCCTAGTTCCTAGTACCTGTAACACAAGTTCTTACGAACTTAGTACGGGGCTAGGTTAACGTGGTGTGATTGTTGGTTAATATTTATTTATTTATTTATTTAATATCGGTTATGACATATTAAGGTTGCCTGGAAGAGATTACTGTAAACGATAAGGCCACCTTTGCAAACATGTGTCTGTGTAAATGTCTAAATTTTAAATATATATTTTGTCTTATGTGTGCAATAAGGACTTAATAAATAAAATAATATAGTTTTATAAATGTATAATATTGGTAATTCGGTTTATTCTCTGTAAGAACAATTTTAAATAAAAATCTGATTTTGAGATTTATTTTGTTAATAATCAGTCTCTAAGTGAGGGTATTTTTGTTATCTGTTTTTCATTTGTTTTTTAATATGAGCTTAAGTTTTTTTTTTTTTTTTTATATTTTCCACTGCTGAATCCTAAATATATATATGACGCTAGTAACTGACATTTACAAGAGACGTCGATATCATGCGCAAGCAGCACGTACACTGGGCGTCATCACACCATACGCTGGGGAGTATAAAACGGGTCGCTCCGTTGTATCGGCACTTCGACGGCCTACTCACGCCTAGGCGCGAGAGACAGTCACTCGATCGGCTTCGCAACTCCGGTTAACGACTTACCCCCCTGTTCGACGTCGTCCTAAGCCGGGGTGCTATCTCACTAGGAGACACACTTAGGACGAACGTTCACTCTGAGCTCCATTCTGAGAGCTGCCATTGTTTTCTCGGATGGTGTCTTCGTACCCGGCCCCCTACCCGGTGACGCTGTAAAGGTCAACAGCAATAATCATTTCGAAAAAAAAAAAATGTATCGGCACGCATTTCTAACGACTGCGTCTCGTTGCACGCACTGCTGTCTCAGTACGAGTCTCTGCCTCCCTTACTGTCATTAGTCGGTAGTCTTGTTAACTATATGGCTTGTGTAAAATCTTGATTTACTGTATAATCTATATTAATATTAATTTTCTGTGCACCTACTATAAAATTATTGTTAATTTAGTCTCGGCTCATTTATTCCGAAGTCCTGAATTAATAAGATTTAATGTAATAAAACAATTAATTCATAACTGTACCTATCCGTGTATTTTACTTCTAATGGCCGAGCCTATCCCGACATATATATATATATATATATATATATATATACAGGGTTAATTCTAAAACACCAGCAACCTCGCAGGATAAGATAGCTAACATTATGTACAACAACATTTGTTCTACCACTTTTGTTAATTTGTTAGATTTTATTTTCATACAAAAATAAATATTAATTTAATTTTACGCGTGAATGCAATAAACTCTACGCGCGTCCCAAAGATTAGGTAAATAACGACCACGTACTAATGTGAGGGGAAAGGTAGGAACGGGGCGGCGCTAGCGCCTTTGAACTTGACCTATTTAGCCAGCCGCGGCAGTCGGCGGCGGGCGACTTTGATGCGCGCGCGTCATATGATTTTGTGTGCTACTCGTATTTATTTTATTCGTATCGATCGATGTATTGTACCTGTACTAAAGTTATTTTATAACCATGGTACCGCCGCTATTCTAATGTCGAATACACGGAAATGGTGAGGATACTGGCTAAGTGTGATGACAATGTGTCGGAAGCCTGTCGGCAATATGCAGCTAGATATTCGAACTTACCTACACCGAGCCGTGAGACAATGTCAACTCACCGAATCTGACAAACTAGCACGAGTAAATTTTTGTAACTGGTTCGGTTAACTAAAATAATTTGTGCGTTCAATCAAATTAAAACTAATTCGGAAGTGTTAGCACGTGTTAGTGAACAGCTGATTTTTAGGTGTTGTCTGTGTGTTGGTTGTGATGGTGACTATTTTGAACGCTATCTGCGCGATACGCACCGACATGCGCGTTACTTTAACCTTAGAGGTAATATTTCGTTTGTAAATATTATTTTATTGTCAATTATTTTTAATGTTTTAATTATTGTAAATACGCTGATTTCACTTTTGAAATACTTATGCCCGCCTGTATTTAACAATAAAAAGTGAATAATACCTAGCTACCAATATTTGATATTAAATTGGTTTAATTAGACTTTAGTAAACGTTAAAGAATAATTACCTACGTTAATAATTTTCACATATTTTTTTTATGTTCAGAATTCAGATACCTAATCTACATACCTACATTTTTATAGTATTGGCGGGCATACGGACAGTCGAAGCCTTTTGATGACTAGGTACCGGATGTCTACCGCACAACTGGTTGTGCTGTAACCTCTGGAGGTTATGCAGATGTGTTGCCCTCCTATACATACGATTTATTTGTTTTTTATCGTTTAATATAGCCAGTTCTAAGCCTGGTAAAGTATGAAGGGATTGTGGACTCAGTTTACGTATTGCAGGGACATGACAAAACAGAAATTTGATTATTCACTTAAGTCACTGCGATATACATACTATGATACTGCCCACAAGCCCACCAAGCAATTTATATTAATTTTATTAACTAGAATTATCGGGCAGAGAAAGTGTTATTACTATTATTATGCAAGCGCGCCCGAGCGTCGCGTCATCCTTTCGATAATGAATGAAACATAGACTCTAAATTTCAGAGCAGTACAATAAAAGCTTAAAAAATCATTTTTAATTAATGTATTGAGTTATGTCAAAAGTCGTAGAACAAATGTTGTTGTACATAATGTTAGCTATCTTGTCCTGCGAGGTTGCTGGTGTTTTAGAATTAACCCTGTATATATATATATATATATATATATATATATATATATATATATATATATATATATATATATATATATACCGGGTGTATTTGGAACGCTTGAAAAGATTTAAACCTAATAATATACTATTTATATACTATACAGGATGACTGGTGAATTACCATCGATATTTGGGGAGAACGCTCGGCGCGCGGTTCCCATTCGGGTCATGCAATAAAAATAGGTACTTAATTTTTGACCAAATTTTCATAAATTTCAATTCAAATAAATGAAGCGATGACACTTTTCCAGTCATGCCGGCGGCACATGCACAGGTGTTGTAATGTGTCGCTTGTTCACACCTAAAAATTGCCAAAGTCACATAATTTACCTAGTCAACAAATTTGTTGCTTAAACGAGTAAAATATCTTAGTATTTTTGCCTTTCCTAAGCCAGGATTAAAGTATTAAGGGGGACTGGATCATGCTTGTTTATCCTGCTACCCTGTTTACACGTGGCGGCGTTTGGACGTAGATAAACTACCTGTTTTGTGTCGAAAGTGCAGCTAGCTGCTAGGGTGTCCAGACGATGCGTAAATAATTGGATAATTGTTGAGTAACTTTACTTAAAAGTTTATTAATATTTACCTATTTTTTTTACATGATTCGAGTGGGAACCGTGCGCCGAGCGCTCTCCCCGAATGTCGATGGTAATTCACCAGTCATCCTGTATAATGCATATAACCATTTATCTCAGAAACGGTTTTTTACGAACATTTTAGGACTTGTCTATTTTGCGCACCCGCCATGTATACATACACGCTGTGAACTCTCGTTCAGAATACTTACCTGTTTACATCCTTCGGGTGAAATGAGGTGAGGTTCAAATTGTGCTCCATTCCTATGGATGTAAATCTGGGTCGGGTCATTGAAGAGGGATCCACTACACAATCTTCTCGCAACTTCGGAAAAACACTGCAAATCCGATCACGCATTTCGATGAAGGCATCACACTCCCGATCGAACATCCTTTCCTTTACACAAACACACACACAAAAAAAAATCTAATGGGGTTAGATCAAGTGAACGAGGCGGCCAGGCGTGAGACCCTAGTCTGCCAATCCAGCAATCGCCTAACAACTCCGTTAGACGCTGTCTTACTGATCTAACGACGTGTGGCGGTGCACCATCATGCTGGAACCACGTTATCCGATACTCTGACAGTGGAATATTGTCTAAAATTGTTTCAATATGGTCATTTATAAACTCGAGATAACGTAGTCCATTTAATCGCTCCGGCAAGATACTGGTGCCAGTACCTGGTTATTAAATATTCCAGCCCACACGTTCACAGACCATCTGGTTTGATGCCCTATTACCTGGTAGACGTGTGGATTTTCATCTGACCATAAATGAAGGTTCCGCCTATTCACATAAATAAACACAAAACGTCCTTCACACCTTCAAAAGTGTAAATAAAATAATAATAACAAATACGAAACAATAATACGTGAATTAAATTTTTGCTTAAACCACATCCGATACTCACGAAGCCACCGAGGCACCTTGTCACCGACTGCGAGTGCGACTGGCGACACGTGATTTGCGAATATGCTTCGTTTAAAACACTTGCTGGAGCATTCAGTGCTATTTAGCATGCAAGCAAGCAAGTCGAAAATTAAATTAAATTTATTATTTTCAATGTTTGCATATGCATTATCTCCAAGGATTTTGTTTTTATAAGTTTCACTGTATGAATCCCACAAGCACGCATTTTTTTAATTCTGTTTTTCGTATTCTGTTAGTAATTTATTTTTTCCCGTGTCCAATTAACTTGCGACGCCATTTTTATTAGATACTTTTTCAAAAGCATAGATAAAAGTCAGATTTTTAGCGTGGTAATAAGCATAGCACATTCACATTTGCTAAATTGGTGCTTTGTTTAGTATGCTTGAAAGAGCATGCTAAAAACGTATAAAAATATTACAAACGTAAACGAACCTTCAGAGCGGCGCGGGCGCGCGGGAACTGGAATTCGTGGAAGTCGACGGCATTATGTCTTTTTACAAATGGCCGCCGCGGCCGCGCGAATAGGTATTTAGGTAAACTTGTTGTTACTACCAATATTGTACCAGTATGTAGTTTCATTATAATGAGTGAAATTCCCGTAAATATTAGAAAACAATGTTTGTATTCATTTATTATTTTTGTAGTACCTACTACGTAAAGATATTTTTTATTAATGTTTAATAAAGTTCGTATGATATGAAATGTATAAGTACCAGTGTTTATTGTTCAGCGTGCAGTTTGTATGTTACGCTCAAACAAAAAAAGGCTTATTGAGCAAAAAAAAAACCACCATACAGAAAGTCCACAACGCATTGTGGTCGTTTGCATAATTTGATGTTGTGTGTTTCGTGTGTTATGTATTTCATGTGTTTTACAGAGGCCACAACGCAGTGGGGCTTTCTTTTTCGCTCAATGAGTGTTTTCGGGTTTTCGGGCATAACATAATTACAAAAAAATAGGAAGGTTGTTATTGAATTTATTCGTAGTAACTAAAACGATGAACGACTAAAGCGATGAATCGCACCGGAGACGCAAGCGGAGACGCGAGCGCGAACGGTGCGGGAGTACGTTGAACTCGCGCCGGCGGGCGAACTCTGTCAGCCGATGGCGCGCCTGAACGTAAACGTATCGTACGTAACGATGTAGTATTCAATTCAATACATGAGTGATTTTTTCAAAACACGATTATTTTAAAGCATTATCTGCAAATTTCTGTTTCATTATGTTTACCAAACCGAATTATACCAAAAAAAGTTATGAAAAGAGGCAAGAAAAAAAAAATCCTTTCGCGTTTTTTTCACTTGCATCATGTCAGGTCATGCCAACTCTATCATACCTCTTCGTTTTTTCAAGCGTTCCAAATACACCCGGTATATATATATATATATATATATATATATATATATATATATATATATATATATATATATTATATACCAGTAGTTAATCAATTACATGTATGTTATTAAAGTCGGATAATAACTTTTATTTTTAAGATGATACTTTAGGTAAGAAAAAAAAAAAAACTTACGATTTATTTTGATATCGTTTTCAACGTTTTCTAGATACTACCATCTAAATTCTAAACCTACCATCCTAAGTGCCTTCTGTCCATTCTGTCATATTTAGTGAATATTAAATTTATAGGTCTATTTAATCGTTAATAAAGACTAAAAATATGTATGCTGTATTAAAATATATGTAAAATTATAAATAAAAAAGTAAAAACATCATGGTGTAAATCACAAATTTATTTTTCGTAAATAATTATTTTCAATTCGTCGTTCTCGATTTTAATTTCCAATCTCTTTTCATGAACGTCGAAAAACTTGTCGAAGGCGGAATATTCTCTTGCTCTTATTCCTCAGGCAATTCTTGACTACTGTGGAATCTCCTCATTTCGTTCGAACACACCGTTGCTATGTGTTTTCTGTGTAAATATTTATTTATTAATCATTTTGAAATCCTCACAGCACTATGAAGTAACAATAGCTTAGAAAACATATTAATAAAACACAATTTCTAGTTTTAATTATTACGTGCCTTACATCGCTCTTCGAGAGCCCAGTCTTTTCACACACGATCTTTACTATTTCTTTCACAAATAAAGGATTTAATAGCTGCATTGGTTGATTTCTTAAGGAACTTGATCGCACTTTTCTACCTAAGTAATGGGTAGCTAAAACTCTGAAAACAAATATTCCATAAGTTAACAAGATGAAAATATGAAATATGCATTTTTATTGTTTTTCTATGAATTATAATTAAACTGTCTAGATCTGTCGGACAGTTAGATATAGATTTAGGCACTCTTGTTATGAGGGGGTGATCTAAAAGTGATGATAATTAGCTTAATCCAGTTGACATAACAATATAAAAAAATCATATAAATAAACAATGATTTCTAGGACGCCAAAAATATATAAACAAAATGGAAAAAAAAATTAGATCTGCGATCGTACCTATACATTTGTTTGAAAAAAAAAAATGTCTACTAAAACATACACAACGGCTAGGTAGAAACATTAGGGCACTCTGCTCCCTCATATTGTAGTTGCTTTCTGGACAAAGGAGTTTAGCTAGGCAGGTTATTCATTGAAGATGAACATCGCGTGGGTCGCCCATCCACGTCTCTCACTGAAGATAACGTGAAAAATGTCAAAGATCTTGTTATGGCAGATCAAAGAGTGACCATTAGGTATTATTAAAACACGTAGTTGGATCGCAACAGAATAAAAATATTTATTGTTGCCATAGATACTGTACATTTTGATACAACTTCATAACACCCCCACTTATCAAAATAAATCAAACATAGGTACAGACTATTACATATTACATACAAACAATACCAAGCAGGTCCATAAACAAAAAAAAAAAAAAAAAAAAAAGGTCCATAAACTTATAATGTTTTATAGGACATAAACCTTTGGTAAGTATATCGGCAGGCATATCCTCACTAGAAATGTATTTAATTTTAACATATTCATGTTTTACTATATCTCTGATATAATGATAACGTACATAAATATGTTTTTATCTGTTATGACCATGGTTACTTAAAGCTAACTTCAATGCACTCTGATTATCACAATACAAATTAATTACAAAAAGTCTATCAGTAATTTCATACATTAAATTTCTCAAGTATACAGCTTCTCTAGAAGCTTCAGATAGTGCAGTGTATTCTGCCTCGGTGCTAGACAATGAAACTGTATTTTGCTTTCTACTTTGCCACGAAATAGCTGAACCTGATAACATAAAGCAAAATCCAGTATACGATTTCCTATCTAGAGCATCACTTGCCTAATCACTATCCACAAAGCCTTCTAGATTTTTATTATTATTACAATATTTTAAACAATAATTCTTAGTACATTGTAAGTATCTCAATATACGCTTTGCATAGTTCCAATGAATAAGATTGTAACAGCTATTGAATTGACTAAGATAGCTCACAGAATAGGCAATATCTGGTCTCGTTAACACAACTAAGTACATTAAACTTACAATCAGTCTTTGGTAAGGAACATCAGGTAAACATTTATCAGATGACTTCTTTAAATTTAATTTAGGCTCAATAGGAGTACTTTGTGTTTTACAATCGGACATTTGAAATTTAGAAACTAACTGTTCAATATATTGTTGTTGATCCACAGTAATAACATTTTTATTTTTATCTAAAGGAGATGGCTATATTGTCTTACAGCTCCTAAGTCTTTTAACTTAAATTCTGAACTTAACACATTTTTTAATTTATTAGTATCTGAATCACAGTTTAAAAAAATTAGAAAATCATTCACATACAATGCCACTATAATTTTAACTTTACCCTTCATTTTTGTAAACAAACATTTCTCATATTGACTGTTATTAAAATTTAATTTAATTAATACCTCTTTAACCCTCTCATACCATGCTAGGGATGATTTAATGTTTTAACCCGTAAATAGCCTTTTTTAATTTTAATACTTTTCCACCACTTTTGTTTACAAAACCTTCAGGTAACATGTATATATTTAGGTAGGGTAGGTGACATGTATATATTTTCTTTCAAAAAACCATTTAAAAAGGCAGTAGTTACATCTAAATGACTAATATTCATTCTTAACTTTACACTAAGGGCAAATAGTAATCTTAAAGTAGAATGTCTCACTACTGGTGAGAATGTATCACTGTAGTCCACACCAGGTCTTTGTGTAAAACCTTTAGCCACAAGTCTAGCTCTATATCGCACATTATTATTAATATCAAACTTTTTATTAAGCACCCACCTGCACTTCACTATTGTCACATCACCTGGATTGTCAACAAGCTCCCACGCTTCGCTATCCTCAAACGACTGCAACTCCTCAGCCATTGCTCGCTTCCACTGCTCCTTCTCAGGCCCCTCCAGAGCCTCTGAGACCACAATCTATTCGGATGCTGGAATAGAAATAGGTACACATATGTTGCTAAAACCATAACACTCAGATGGCCTTCTCTGACGCATACTAAGTACATCTGTCACCAGCTCAGGTTTTAAAGTTGATTGGACTGCGTGTTCTGGAACATCTTGCACTGGGATTTCAGGTAACATTTCATTACTATCAATAAATTCTGAAGAATCTGAAGAGCAATTTAAGGTATCTTTTATTTCTGAAATATTTGTGGATAAGTCCCCCACTGCATCACTACTCTCCTCATCCATATCTTTTGATGTCACTTCATTTGTAATCCAAGTAGCTGAGTCTTTACTTGTTTCCTCAACATCTGTGTCATTTTCTAACACTATGACATTTCTGCTGATGATGACAGTTTTCTTGATAGGGTCATACACACGATATCCTTTTATATCTTCACCATATCCAATTAAAATATGCTATGTAGCTCTCTTGTCCCATTTTAAACATATCTATTTAGGGACATGCACCATGACTTTGCTGCCAAATACACGTAGGTGACTCAAGTCTGGTTTTGATCCATACCACAGTTCATATGGAGTTTTATCCAATCCTGATGCAATAGAACGGTTTTTTAAATATACAGCAGTACTGGCAGCTTCGCCCCAAAAGTTTTGTCTAACTTTGCATCATATAATAAACATTAGCCTTCTCCACAACTGTACGGTTGGCTCTTTCACTAAGACCATTCTGTTCTGGAGTGTAATTATTTGATTTTTATGTATTATACCAGCGTGTCTTAAGAAAGTTGCAAACTCCTTATTACAATATTCCAGTCCATTATCGGTTCTCAATATCTTTATTTTCTTACTTTGTTGATTTTCAACAACTGATTTGAACTCTTTAAATCTGTTGAAAACTTCATTTTTGTGCTTCAGAAAATAAATGAAAGTCATTTGACTATAATCATCGATAAATAACAAGAAGTATCGAGCACCATTCAAAGAATTTGTTTCCATGGGACCACATATATCACTGTGAATTCTGTATAGCGTTTCTGTGCTTCGCTCACCCACATGTGAAAAGGGTTATCTCATTTGTTTCCCTTCACAGCAAACAGAACATTGAGACTTAGATATATCAAACTTACTATCATATGACAAGCCATCCACAATACCATTTCTCATTTTATTCATATATTGACTGTTTAAATGTGCAAGTCTTCTGTGCCATAGCCTTCCACTAACCACTGGAGCAGCTAACAAACAACTATGTGATTGTAATCTCTCATCTTCATATGAAAATGGTCTCTACGCGTTAGGCATTGAGAATGTTAATCGACGAACCAAAAAAAAAAAGAAACGAGTCGACATCTTGAGCGATCAAGCGTAAAAAATAAATGGGAATACAAGTAGTCATAACTGCTAATTTCGTTAAAAAAACGTGGGACTAAAAGGAATATTATATAATGCTTAAAAGACAGTGGTAAAAGGTGATTACTCTTTTGAAAAGACGGCCTCGAGTAATTCTAATGTCGCTCTGTAGTGATCATTCCAATCTATAGCTTCATACACAGATGCGGGCACGGTGATTATGCCACTCCCAATCGGCACCTAGTAAATATTAAGATTATTCGATTAAAAGTGCTGTTAATTTTGAAATATTACAAGATGGAACTCCTCCTCGATGGTGATCTATGACATAATACCGGTAAGGAGCATTTCACTATATATTTGGTTACATTGAGATCTTGTCTTACCTCCAAACTATAATAAGTAAATTAAATAGATACTTTTGAGCTGACAAAAATAGAATAAAACTTTAACTGTAATAGACGTAGAATTATTTTGTATATGTAATTATATATACAGGCTGGTCAAAAAGTCGTGGATCAAACGAAACAGGGAGATAGAGGAGGTAATTTCAAATTTCCAATTTTAATTGACCAGCAGTTTGTGCTACATGAAATGCCACCAAGGCTGAATGATGCTCTGTATTTCAATTTTTCACAAAATAATTTGAATCAAATACTCAACGAAGCTGAGATTTTTCAGAAATGTGGCTGCAACAAGACGGCGCCCGGCTTCATTTTTTCAGTTCAAGAACACTTGAACGAGCGGTTCCCTAAATGTGACAAGAACAGAACAGTCATAGCATTCCAACGTACAAAAAACTAGCAGTTTACGATAAAATGATAAATTATTTTGAATAAGGCAAATTTAATGAAATTTGCACTTTGATATGAAAAAACGACCATAAAACCAAAACTAAAGCCTAAACAGTAAAATGTTGTACCTCATTTGAATCAGCATTAAATGAGCAAAAAATTATAATACAGGATTATTTTTCCGTAATACATTTTTTTTCACAGGATGCTCTTAAAGTGAGAAGTAATTTTTTGTAACGCTTCAAATCTTATGGAAAAAAATTCATTGCTCGTTAAATTTGGTACCAAGAGCTGCAATACAAATTTTGTAGTATTGATACATTATCGAGTCATAGTAAAACACTTTTTGTTTTATTGTTCTTAATCAATTTAATTTTTTATTGATTAAATTGTTAAAAAAGTCGGTAGTTTCATTGAATAAACAAAAATATTCATAACTTTTCGTCCAATGAAGTTATGGCCATGCTGTAGAAAGATTTTTTGTTGGAAATTATCTCCTCTATCTCCCTGTTTCGTTTGATCCACGACTTTTTGACCAGCCTGTATATATATATATATATATATATATATGTCTATATATATATATATATATATATACAGGGTTAATTCTAAAACACCAGCAACCTCGCAGGACAAGATAGCTAACATTATGTACAACAACATTTGTTCTACGACTTTTGACATAACTCAATACATTAATTAAAAACGATTTTTTAAGCTTTTATTGTACTGCTCTGAAATTTAGAGTCTATGTTTCATTCATTATCGAAAGGATGACGCGACGCTCGGGCGCGCTTGCATAATAATAGTAATAACACTTTCTCTGCCCGATAATTCTAGTTAATAAAATTAATATAAATTGCTTGGTGGGTTTGTGGGCAGTATCATAGTATGTATATCGCAGTGACTTAAGTGAATAATCAAATTTCTGTTTTGTCATGTCCCTGCAATACGTAAACTGAGTCCACAATCCCTTCATACTTTACCAGGCTTAGAACTGGCTATATTAAACGATAAAAAACAAATAAATCATATGTATAGGAGGGCAACACATCTGCATAACCTCCAGAGGTTACAGCACAACCAGTTGTGCGGTAGACATCCGGTACCTAGTCATCAAAAGGCTTCGACTGTCCGTATGCCCGCCAATACTATAAAAATGTAGGTATGTAGATTAGGTATCTGAATTCTGAACATAAAAAAATATGTGAAAATTATTAACGTAGGTAATTATTCTTTAACGTTTACTAAAGTCTAATTAAACCAATTTAATATCAAATATTGGTAGCTAGGTATTATTCACTTTTTATTGTTAAATACAGGCGGGCATAAGTATTTCAAAAGTGAAATCAGCGTATTTACAATAATTAAAACATTAAAAATAATTGACAATAAAATAATATTTACAAACGAAATATTACCTCTAAGGTTAAAGTAACGCGCATGTCGGTGCGTATCGCGCAGATAGCGTTCAAAATAGTCACCATCACAACCAACACACAGACAACACCTAAAAATCAGCTGTTCACTAACACGTGCTAACACTTCCGAATTAGTTTTAATTTGATTGAACGCACAAATTATTTTAGTTAACCGAACCAGTTACAAAAATTTACTCGTGCTAGTTTGTCAGATTCGGTGAGTTGACATTGTCTCACGGCTCGGTGTAGGTAAGTTCGAATATCTAGCTGCATATTGCCGACAGGCTTCCGACACATTGTCATCACACTTAGCCAGTATCCTCACCATTTCCGTGTATTCGACATTAGAATAGCGGCGGTACCATGGTTATAAAATAACTTTAGTACAGGTACAATACATCGATCGATACGAATAAAATAAATACGAGTAGCACACAAAATCATATGACGCGCGCGCATCAAAGTCGCCCGCCGCCGACTGCCGCGGCTGGCTAAATAGGTCAAGTTCAAAGGCGCTAGCGCCGCCCCGTTCCTACCTTTCCCCTCACATTAGTACGTGGTCGTTATTTACCTAATCTTTGGGACGCGCGTAGAGTTTATTGCATTCGCGTAAAATTAAATTAATATTTATTTTTGTATGAAAATAAAATCTAA
Organism: Euphydryas editha; assembly: GCA_036937285.1. Classification (NCBI taxonomy): domain Eukaryota; kingdom Metazoa; phylum Arthropoda; class Insecta; order Lepidoptera; family Nymphalidae; genus Euphydryas; species Euphydryas editha. Next base: position 9,365,759 of record JAUPFZ010000031.1, on the reverse strand, counting down.
CAAATTAACAAAAGTGGTAGAACAAATGTTGTTGTACATAATGTTAGCTATCTTGTCCTGCGAGGTTGCTGGTGTTTTAGAATTAACCCTGTATATATGTGATATATTCCTTACACATGCTTCAGTTTCGGTGACACTAAAACTATCGTCATGTCGTCTCGTTGATTGACTCTGTCGCTGCTCAGGGGGAAAATGATTTTCCGACCGTGACTGAAATGAAATTTATAATTATATACACAAGCACACCTCAAAAGCAATCTGCATATTTTAGAATCCTAAATGCAAAAGATCTATTGTTTTTGTAAGCCTCGGTCAAAGTTCTGAGGGCAAAAAGAGCCATCAACGAAGCATCAAGTCGATCACGGGATTGAAGAATTTATTTTATAGAATAAGATAAACTTCAGGAAAAAAAATATAGTTCAAAAAATTAAAATAACGTAGAAATACGATACTAATATATTTTTCCTGTCTTGATCAGCGTCAGTATCACTAAGCCTTGCATTGTCTCCCCTAGTTGTCCCACTCAGATGGCACGCAGCAGGTGACTTGACTTGAGCCTGCCGATGTAAATGTATTAAATTTATTAAAGTTAGAATGAAAAAATCTACCACCACATAAGCCGATGGATGGCCCCAGCTGAGCACCGAGGACGCCCTCTATACACTAGTAGAACACATAAGATGTGGTTTGACAAACAAAAAGCTGTTGACGACGACTGACGCTTGTGTCTCTAGAGATAGAGAGCGCCTTCGACCACGCTCGGTGAGCACGTATCCAAGTCAGGTTGGTGGAGGAACGTGTGCCGATTAACATCCTGAGGCTCTTAGATAGGTACCTGAGCGGGAGGCATGTGAGAGCACGGTACTGTGGGGAAGAGCACGTGAGGGAAACCGGGAAGGGTTGCGTGCAAGGGTTTATCGGTGGGCCGATGTTGTGAACCTCTTACTGGATCCACTGCTTCGCGAGTTGGAGGCTAGGACTTACTACGTTCAGGCATTCGCTGACGATGTGGTGCTGGTCTTTGAAGGTGAGACGGCTCATGAAGTTGAACACCGGGCTAATGTCGCCCTCGAACATGAGAGGGAGTGGAGAGTCCTTAGCAAGCCGAACTTTGCGCCTTTATTTTCACGGTGAAATCTTCCACGGCAAGGAAAACAGCTTATGCCACGGTGTAGATCGCACAATTCCGCAACTTTTGACGTATCGCACTTGTAAATTGGTCGCGAAAAAACCACTTTTTCTTATTTTTAAAAGATAAAAATGGACGGAGCGGCACTCATATAACTTGTAACACGTCTGCTTTGGACTGATTCTGGCGGCGGATCGGGCCAGTGGTATTGGTTGGCTTCCGACGTTTGCCATTGCCTTGAGGTGTGAAGGAGTCATCCGGTCGGTCCCGTTTAACAGGTTTCGTCTGGCTCAGACGCTCCTCGTGGCTCTTTTTGATCGTACGCTTCTTACCGCGCCTAGTCCGTTTGGATTTGGAGGCGCAAGCAGCAGCGGTAGCCATAACTTCTGACGGTGTACTGACCCCTACAGGTGCAGCAGGCCTGGCTGCGCCAGGGGCCTGCGCGACACTGACAGGAGCAGTCCCTTCGGCAGCTTTAAGCAGCCTACTCTAGTCATCGGTCGGGCTCCGCGTTTGCCGCGCCCCTGCACGGGCCTCAGCCCGCTTCACTTTGCGAACTGGCGCCGTTTTCTGTTTTTTGGCCTCTCTTTCTTCACCGTCACCAAGTTCCAGCGAGGTTCTACCTGCCAGGGCTGGGCGGCTATCAGCATTGCTGCTTTCAAAGAAGTGAGGTCCATGGTTCCTGTCGCACTACTCACCTGAGGTGCAGCGGGTTGCTGGGTTGACGCAACTCCCAGGTTGTGAGCCTGAGGTGCAGCCGGTTGTTTGGTAAACGCAGCTCCCAGGTTTTGGCCCTGAGGTGCAGCCGGATTTATTGTCGGCGCGACACTCGGGTTGTTAGCCTGAGGTGCTGCTGTTTATTAGCTGCCTTGGTGTTGTGGTTTTTATTTTTATTATCCATGTGAACGCTATTTAAATTCATCCCGAGGGTGCTTCCATCCTCCTTTGAGCCCTCAAGTGGGGACGCTGCGGCAGTAGCACACAGTGCCAGAAGTCACCCCGGGATATAGAGCCCCACCCTGCTAGGAAACAAGCCGATCAGGCAAGAAGATTTACTCCGTCCCACCCGTCGTCTGACCCCGGCAGGACAGAGTTCTCACCTGACGGCCCTCTGACGGGTCGTCGCAGCCGATCGACCGAAGGTGGCTAGCTTCCGGCCTCCCGTGTCAGGAGAAATCCGGACCAAAGTGGAGTGTTGCCTTGGAGACGCACTACTGCCGACGCTCTTTCGGCTCAGCCACCAGGATTCCTTCATTCCCCCTTACGGGTCCCCACGCACGGCACAAACACGCAGGTGGTCAATTAAGGCCAATCCTCACTTTATATGCTGCGAGGAAAGGTCAGCAGGAACTTGACTACACCATCCCTGCAGAAGTGTTGTGTATGGTCCTTGTCGTGAGTGTCAACTGTGTGTGGGTTTGTGTTGGTGCATGCTCAGTATGTACGCTTTTGCACGTGTGTGGGTCTGTAAGAGTATTCTTGTGTAGTGTTGGTGTGGTGTACTTGAGTGAGTATATTCGTATATGTGTGTAAGTTTACGGGAGTGCCTGCGCAAGCACTGCCCAAGGTAGCTTGAGCAGGCACACCCGGCGAACATTGGTCGGGGGCTGCTTATTCAGTATATTCACAGCTAGCCACCAATTGAGGCGGTGGCCGACCCGCTATCCGCCACAGTCGGATCCCGTTGATGGCCTGGGCGCAGCAAGCACACAACAAATATATAAATATATTACAACATGTAAAATGATATATTGATTTTTAAATTATTTTATAGTTTTAAAATGATACCATTTGAAAAGTATTAAAAAAATTAAAAACTTATGAAGGGAAGATTCTTCTATTAATATTTCCTAAAATGTTACTTCGTTTTCTAACCAGATCTCTATAATTCCAAAGATTTGTTTTATGTATGAGAGATTGTCGATTTTCACCATCTTATTCGCTTACCTATGAATTTTATCACATAGTTACAAAATTTTACTTATTAAAATTTTCCCGAAGTTTTTACCCTTTTCCTTCATCTTTTGATTCAATAAATTTAAATATACCAGCCGTTTCTATACATCAGCTTACACACATTTACGAATTTAACACAGTATCGATATCAGTTAAGATAAAATTTTAGCGATGTCTACATCAAGGAAACGTTGTTGAAACGATCTGAAGTCTTTTTGCTTTAATTGTGGTGAATATGTTTTTAAAATTAAAAGAAAATCGGTGACAGATTTCGTAAAAATCGCATATACCGACTATTTTAAAGTACAAGTGTGTAATTTGGACAAGCCGTGGGTGCCTAAAACTGTTTGCCAAAATTGTGTTATTAGTTTGCGACAATGGTCAAGTGTTCCAAAGAAGTTCCCTGAAGTTCACAACCCCCATGATCTGGCGAGAACCAAACATCACCATGATGATTGTTATTTTTGCGTCGTTAATATAAACGACATTAATTCAAATAACCGCAGTAAATGGATTTATCCTGATCTACCACCTGCTAAACGACCAACTTTGGTACCTATTCTAGCTCAAGAGCCTATACCACCAGTTTTACTTTCGACATCGACAGCAGCTTCTTGCCAAATGGAAACAGACAACATAATAGACGATGATAAGTCAAAAGGTCCTGATTCGAGTTGAATGACCTAATAAGAGATCTTAATTTGACAAAAGAACAGTCCGAGTTACTTGCTAGATCTTGCTAGATCTAGATTGAAAGAAAAAATTACTTGCACCCAATACTAAAGTCACGTTATACCGTACGCGCATAAAGGATTTGTTAAAATATTTAACAACATATGTTATTATGTCTGAAGGATCTTGGTTGCAACATGAGCGTAAAACTTAATTATTTAAACTCCCATCTGGACCACTTTCCTGAAAATCTTGGCCACTTTAGTGATGAACAAGGAGAAAGATTCCATCAAGAAATTCGCACCATGGAGGAACGATATAAGGGCAGATGGAATGTGCATATGATGTCAGATTATTGCTGGAGTTTGAAACTCGACCTACCACGAGTATCACATGCAAAAAAAAATCATTAAAAAAATCATTTTTGGCGGATTTAAATATTTTTTATGGTATTCATTTCTGCGTTTTTTTCAAAAAAATTACACAAATGCCATATCTCAAAAACTAAAGCTGATAGATTTTTATTTTCAGAGTCAGGATTCCATATGTCTACATAAAAGCTACTTAACAGTCTGGAAAAAAATCTTTGTAACTATTATTATTTAGCTATTTTATATAATCCGTGCTTAGGTTTTTAATAATATATCGTCCTTTGTATCTTCTTTCTCTTCTTTTTATTTCGTGAGTGTTGAATTAATAGACTAATGTAATCGTTTATAAATACTTAAGCTATGTATAGTGTATTAAAATATATGTAAATTCGTAATAAAAAAAAACGTAGTTTATGTGTAAATATTAATTTCAAAGTCGTCTTTTAATAGATTTTTCCGATACCTCTATTCTTGAGCCTCGACAGATATGTTTTGATGAACTGCTCGAGGGTTGGAAATTTTCTTGATCTTCTTGCTCAGGCAATCCTTGACTACTGTAGAACTTCTTCCCTTCGTAAAAACACTTATTTGATATGTGTTGTCTGTGTAAATATTTATTTATTAATCATTTTGAAATCCTCACAGCACTAAGAATTATCTGTGGTTTTATATTTGTATTAAAGGGTAGTTTTCGGATTGAGCGCCCGAGCGTTCGACTGTGTATCCATTCGGAATATACGCTCTGGTTCGATACACGTCTTTCATTTAACATTGGCGAAGAGGAAAATGAATAACTTTCGGTGAAGTAAATTTTAATTAATAGCGAAGTTTAAACATAAGAACTAAAATTCCGGTTGGTAAAGTTCGAGAATTCGATATTAAAAATGGGAATTGGTCCGCGTATATCGACCGCATCGATATGTATTTCGTGGCGAACAAAATAACGGTCGATTTGAAATTACCAACGTTAATAGCGTTAATCGGGGAAAAAGCTTATTAATTGTCGACTTTAACGAGCCCAAGGAAACCGTCAAAACTATCATACGATGAGGCAGTGGATATATTATACAAACATTTACAAAACCGTCGGAAATGGCCGAGAGGTATAGGTTCAGACAAAGGTGGCAACGGCCCGGCGAAACTATAGCGGATTAAGTGGCAGACTTAAAAAAAAGCTATTGCGAATTCAAGGCCAACGTAGAGGGGAATCTCAGTTTGTGTGTGGATTACGCAGTGAACTTGTACGAGAGAGGTTATTCGCGGAAGATAATCTGGACTATAAAAAAGCACTAGCATTGGCGAGTACTTTGGAGACGGTAGAGCGGGACACCGGGGCCGTAGATGGAAGTCAAATACAAACATATGACAAAGAAATCACCGAAAGAGTACAAAAACTACATATCACAAAATGTTCAGCGTGCGGGGACAGTAGTCATCGTTCATACACCTACAAATATAAAGCATTTGAGTGTAGTTATTGTGGGAAAACCGGACACTTACGAAGGGCATGTTTAAAGAAAAAATCCGATAGGCTGCAAAACAATCATCGCGGTCACGAAAGGTCACGCAGAGGACGCGTGGTCGTGTCCAGTCGCGGCGGTGTGGGAGCGAGAAGACGCAGCGGAGGGCCGCGCGGCGAGCCCGGCCACGGAGCCAAAGAGCGCGAGCCCAGTACGTCGCACTGACTCCGCGAACCCGCAGTCGACGATGTCAGCTCCAGCGAGGAGCGATGTGTCGACGACTGTAAAGAACCGATATATCAAATATCACTGACAAACTATAAACCGGTGTGTATAACACTCTCTGTAAATGATAGATCTTTGAACATGGAAATCGATACAGGAGCAGCGGTGTCTTGTATTAGTAAAGCCACATATTTAAAACAGTTTAAGCAATTATTCTTAAAACCTTGTTCTTTAAAATTAGCTTTTTATAAGGGTTCTATGGTTCGACCGCTTGGGTATTTAAAAACAAATTAATGTTAAATGTACACGTGAATCAGAGCGTATATTCCGAATGGATACACAGTCGAACGCTGGGGGCGCTCATTCCGAAAACTTCCCTTTAATACAAATATAAAACCACAGGTAATATGTAACAGTAACTATAACTAAGAAAAAATATTAATAAAACACAATTTGTAGTTTTAATTAATACGTGCCTTACAACCTTCTCTGCGACCCCAGACTTTTCACACACGGTCTTTACTATTTCATCCACAAATAAAGGATTTAATTGATGTTTTGGTTGATTTCTTAAAGATCTCGACGGCAGGTTTCGACCTAAGTAATGGGTAGCTAAAACTCTGAAAACAAATATTCCATAAGTTAACAAGATGAAAATATGAAACATGCATTTTTATTGTTTTTCTATGAATTATAATTAAACTGTCTAGATCTGTCGGACAGTTAGATATAGATTTAGGCACTCTTGTTACGAGGGGGTGATCTAAAAGTGATGATAATTAGCTTAATCCAGTTGACATAACAATAAAAAAAAAATCATATAAATAAACAATGATTTCTAGGACACCAAAATCAAAATGGAAAATAAATTAGATCTGCGATCGTACCTATACATTTGTTTGAAAAAAAAATGTCTACTAAAACATACACAACGGCTAGGTAGAAACATTAGGACACTCTGCTCCCTCATATTGTAGTTACTTTCTGGACAAAGGAGTTTAGCTAGGCAGGTTATTCATTGAAGATGAACATCGCGTGGGTCGCCCATCCACGTCTCTCACTGAAGATAACGTGAAAAATGTCAAAGATCTTGTTATGGCAGATCAAAGGTATTATTAAAACACGTAGTTGGATCGCAACAGAATAAAAATATTTATTCTTGCTATAGATACTGTACATTTTGATACAACTTCATAACACCCCCACTTATCAAAATAAATCAAACATAGGTACAGACTATTACATATTACATACAAACAATACCAAGCAGATCCATACACTTATAATGTTTTATGGGACATAAACCATTGGTAAGTATATCGGCAGGCATATCCTCACTAGAAATGTATTTAATTTTAACATATTCATGTTTTACTACATCTCTGATATAATGATAACGTACATCAATATGTTTTGATCTGTTATGACCCTGGTTACTTAAAGCTAACTTCAATGCACTCTGATTATCATAATACAAATTAATTACAAAAAGTCTATCAGTAATTTCATACATTAAATTTCTCAAGTATACAGCTTCTCTAGAAGCTTCAGATAGTGCAGTTTATTCTGCCTCGGTGCTAGACAATGAAACTGTTTTTTTGCTTTCTACTTTGCCACGAAATAGCTGAACCTGATAACATAAAGCAAAATCCAGTATACGATTTCCTATCTAGAGCATCACTAGCCCAATCACTATCCACAAAGCCTTCTAGATTTTTATTATTATTACAATATTTTAAACAATAATTCTTAGTACATTGTAAGTATCTCAATATACGCTTTGCATAGTTCCAATGAATAAGATTGTAACAGCTATTGAATTGACTAAGATAGCTCACAGAATAGGCAATATCTGGTCTCGTTAACATAGCTAAGTACATTAAACTTCCAATCAGTCTTTGGTAAGGAACATCAGGTAAACATTTATCAGATGATATCTTTAAATTTAATTTAGGCTCAATAGGAGTACTTTGTGTTTTACAATCAGACATTTGAAATTTAGAAACTAACTGTTCAATATATTGTTGTTGATCCACAGTAATAACATTTTTATTTTTATCTAAATTTATTCTCATGCCTAGATATTGTCTTACAGCTCCTAAGTCTTTTAACTTAAATTCTGAACTTAACACATTTTTTAATTTATTAGTTTCTGAATCACAGTTTGAAAAAATTAGAAAATCATCCACATACAATGCCACTATAATTATAAACTTTACCCTTCATTTTTGTAAACAAACGTGGCTCATATTGACTGTTATTAAAATTTAATTTAATTAATACCTCTTTAACCATCTCATACCATGCTAGGGATGATTGTTTTAACCCGTAAATAGCCTTTTTTAATTTTAATACTTTTCTCCCACTTTTGTTTACAAAACCTTCAGGTAATGACATGTATGTATTTTCTTTCAAAAAACCATTTAAAAAGGCAGTAGTTACATCTTAATGACTAATATTCATTCTTAACTTTACACTAAGGGCAAATAGTAATCTTAAAGTAGAATATCTCACTACTGGTGAGAATGTATCACTGTAGTCCACACCAGGTCTTTGTGTAAAACCTTTAGCCACAAGTCTAGCTCTATATCGCATATTATTATCAATATCAAACTTTTTAAATAAAAATAAATAAATGTACCTACTAAAAAATGTACCTACTTTTTATTAAGCACCCACCTGCACTTCACTATTGTCACATCACCTGGATTGTCAACAAGCTCCCACGCTTCGCTATCCTCAAACGACTGCAACTCCTCAGCCATTGCTCGCTTCCACTGCTCCTTCTCAGGCCCCTCCAGAGCCTCTGAGACCACAATCTCTTCGGATGCTGGAATAGAAATAGGTACACATATGTTGCTAAAACCATAACACTCAGATGGCCTTCTCTGACGCATACTAAGTACATCTGTCACCAGCTCAGGTTTTAAAGTTGATTGGACTGCGTGTTCTGGAACATCTTGCACTGGGATTTCAGGTAACATTTCGTTACTATCAATAAATTCTGAAGAATCTGAAGAGCAATTTAAGGTATCTTTTATTTCTGAAATATTTGTGGATAAGTCCCCCACTGCATCACTACTCTCCTCATCTATATCTTTTGATGTCACTTCATTTGTAATCTAAGTAGCTGAGTCTTTACTTGTTTCCTCAACATCTGTATCATTTTCTAACACTATGACATTTCTGCTGATGATGACAGTTTTCTTGATAGGGTCATACACACGATATCCTTTTATATCTTCACCATATCCAATTAAAATATGCTATGTAGCTCTCTCGTCCCATTTTAAATATCTCTGTTTAGGGACATGCACTATGACTTTGCTGCCAAATAAACGTAGGTGACTCAAGTCTGGTTTTGATCCATACCACAGTTCATATGGAGTTTTATCCAATCCTGATGCAATAGAACGGTTTTTTAAATATACAGCAGTACTGACAGCTTCGGCCCAAAAGTTTTGTCTAACTTTGCATCATATAATATAGCCTTCTCCACAACTGTACGGTTGGCTCTTTCACTAAGACCATTCTGTTCTGGAGTGTAATTATTTGATTTTTGATGTATTATACCAGCGTGTCTTAAGAAAGTTGCAAACTCCTTATTACAATATTCCAGTCCATTATCGGTTCTCAATATCTTTATTTTCTTACTTTGTTGATTTTTAACAACTGATTTGAACTCTTTAAATCAGTTGAAAACTTCATTTTTGTGCTTCAGAAAATAAATGAAAGTCATTTGACTATAATCATCGATAAATAACAAGAAGTATCGAGCACCACTCAAAGAATTTGTTTCCATGGGACCACATATATCACTGTGAATTCTGTGTAGCGTTTCTGTGCTTCGCTCACCCACATGTGAAAAGGGTAATCTCATTTGTTTCCCTTCACAGCAAACAGAACATTGAGACTTAGATATACCAAACTTACTATCATATGACAAGCCATCCACAATACCATTTCTCATTTTATTCATATATTGACTGTTTAAATGTGCAAGTCTTCTGTGCCATAGCCTTCCACTAACCACTGGAGCAGCTAACAAACAACTATGTGATTGTAATCTCTCATCTTCATATGAAAATGGTCTCTACGCGTTAGGCATTGAGAATGTTAATCGACGAACCAAAAAAAAAAGAAACGAGTCGACATTTTGAGCGATCAAGCGTAAAAAATAAATGGGAATACAAGTAGTTATAACTGCTAATTTCGTTAAAAAAACGTGGGACTAAAAGGAATATTATATAATGCTTAAAAGACAGTGGTAAAAGGTGATTACTCTTTTGAAAAGATGGCCTCGAGTAATTCTAATGTCGCTCTGTAGTGATCATTCCAATCTATAGCTTCATACACAGATGCGGGCACGGTGATTATGCCACTCCCAATCGGCACCTAGTAAATATTAAGATTATTCGATTAAAAGTGCTGTTAATTTTGAAATATTACAAGATGGAACTCCTCCTCGATGGTGATCTATGACATAATACCGGTAAGGAGCATTTCACTATATATTTGGTTACATTGAGATCTTGTCTTACCTCCAAACTATAATAAGTAAATTAAATAGATACTTTTGAGCTGACAAAAATAGAATAAAACTTTAACTGTAATAGACGTAGAATTATTTTGTATATGTAATTATATATATATATATATATCTCTGTCGCTGCTCAGGGGGAAAATGATTTTTCGACCGTGACTGAAATGAAATTTATAATTATATACACAAGCACACCTCAAAAGCATTCTGCATATTTTAGAATCCTAAATGCAAAAGATCTATTGTTTTTGTAAGCCTCGGTGAAAGTTTTGAGGGCAAAAAGAGCATACACGAAGCATAAAGTCGATCACGGGATTGAAGAATTTATTTTATAGAATAAGAAAAACTTCAGGAAAAAAAATATAGTTCAAAAAATTAAAATAACGTAGAAATACGATACTAATATATTTTTCCTGTCTTGATCAGCGTCAGTATCACTAAGCCTTGCATTGTCTCCCCTCGTTGTCCCACTCAGATGGCACGCAGCAGGTGACTTGACTTGAGCCTGCCGATGTAAATGTATTAAATTTATTAAAGTTAGAATGAAAAAATCTATCACCACATAAGCCGATGGATGGCCCCAGCTGAGCACCGAGGACGCCCTCTATACACTAGTAGAACACATAAGATGTGGTTTGACAAACAAAAAGCTGTTGACGACGACTGACGCTTGTGTCTCTAGAGATAGAGAGCGCCTTCGACCACGCTCGGTGGCCACGTATCCAAGTCAGGCTGGCGGAGGAACGTGTGCCGATTAACATCCGGAGGCTCTTAGATAGCTACCTGAGCGGGAGGCATGTGAGAGCACGGTACTGTGGGGAAGAACACGTGAGGGAAACCGGGAAGGGTTGCGTGCAAGGGTCTATCGGTGGGCCGATGTTGTGAACCTCTTACTGGATCCACTGCTTCGCGAGTTGGAGGCTAGGAATTACTACGTTCAGGCATTCGCTGACGATGTGGTGCTGGTCTTTGACGGCTCATGAAGAACAACAACACCGGGCTAATGTCGCCCTCGAACATGAGAGGGAGTGGAGAGTCCAGAGCAAGCCGAACTTTGCGCCGCATAAGACCAGTGCCATGGTCATCATGCGCAAACTGAAGCATGACACCCCACGCCTCGACATGGGCGGGGTCGACATTGGCATGGTCAGAGAACTCAAATTACTGGGAGTCGTCTTAGACCAGCGCCTCACCTTCAACACGCACGTCGCAAATGTCTGCAAAAAGGTAGTCGCCTTTTATGCCCAACTTTCGAGAGTCGCAAATGTGAGCTGGGGCCTCCACGCCGAAGTTATCTGCGCTGTTTACAGACCGGTGGTTGAGCCCGTGATACTGTATGCGGCTGCCATTTCAGCGCCGGCCGTGGACAAGGTCGGTATTCACAAGCGACTGAACATGGTCCAGCGGGGCTTCGCGCTGAAGCTATGCAGGGCATACCGTACCACCTCCTTGAACTCGGCACTGTTGCTCGCTGGGCTGCTCCCTCTTGACCTGCGCGTTCGCGAAGCCGAGGCGCTGTCTGGTGCGTGGAGGGGGGTGTCCTTGGCTCTGCGGTCTCCGCATCCCGCTCAGCATATCAACCTTGAGTTCAAATGTTTGATGGATCAGGAGCAACTCATGGCCAATGATGGCCATGATTTCAACATCTACACGTACGGCAGCAAGATTGAGAGCAAGGTGGGTGCGGCAATATCCGTATTATCCTTTTTTTCTTTAAATAAATATACATATAAATAATACATATAAATAAACATATATTACACCCAGACTCGGGGCGGGAATCGAACCCACAACCCTTGGAGCAGAAAACAGGGTCTCTGCAAACTGCGCCAACGGGTCAGTCAAATGACTATGGAAGGCTTTTCCCTAAACGATGGTGCAATGACGGGCGGTGCGGAAGAAGGCGGCTCCGCGTTTGCCGCGCCCCCGCACGGGCCTCAGCCCGCTTCACTTTGCGAACTGGCGCCGTTTTCTGTTTTTTGGCCTCTCTTTTCTTCACCGTCACCAAGTTCCAGCGAGGTTCTACCTGACAGGGCTGGGCGGCTATCGGCATTGCTGCTTTCAAAGAAGTGAGGTCCATGGTTCCTGTCGCACTACTCACCTGAGGTGCAGCGGGTTGCTGGGTTGACGCAACTCCCAGGTTGTGAGCCTGAGGTGCAGCCGGTTGTTTGGTAGACGCAGCTCCCAGGTTTTGGCCCTGAGGTGCAGCCGGATTTATTGTCGGCGCGACACTCGGGTTGTTAGCCTGAGGTGCAGCCTTGGTGTTGTGGTTTTTATTTTTATTATCCATGTGAACGCTATTTAAATTCATCCCGAGGGTGCTTCCACCCTCATTTGAACCCTTGCTAGATCTTGCTAGATCTAGATTGAAAGAAAAAAAGTACTTGCACCCAATACTAAAGTCACGTTATACCGTACGCGCATAAAGGATTTGTTAAAATATTTAACAACATATGTTATTATGTCTGAAGGATCTTGGTTGCAACATGAGCGTAAAACTTCATTATTTAAACTCCCATCTGGACCACTTTCCTGAAAATCTTGGCCACATTAGTGATGAACAAGGAGAAAGATTCCATCAAGAAATTCGCACCATGGATGAACGATATAAGGGCAGATGGAATGTGCATATGATGTCAGATTATTGCTGGAGTTTGAAACTCGACCTACCACGAGTATCACATGCAAAAAAAATCATTAAAAAAATCATTTTTGGCGGATTTAAATTTTTTTTATGGTATTCATTTCTGCGTTTTTCAAAAAAAATACACATATGCCATATCTCAAAAACTAAAGCTGATAGATTTTTATTTTCAGAGTCAGGATTCCATATGTCTACATAAAAGCTACTTAACAGTCTGGAAAAAAATCTTTGTAACTATTATTATTTAGCTATTTTATATAATCCGTGCTTAGGTTTTTAATAATATATCGTCCTTTGTATCTTCTTTCTCTTCTTTTTATTTCGTGAGTGTTGAATTAATAGACTAATGTAATCGTTTATAAATACTTAAGCTATGTATAGTGTATTAAAATATATGTAAATTCGTAATAAAAAAAAAACGTAGTTTATGTGTACCTATCGTCGTTTAATATATTTTTCCGATACCTCTATTCCTGAGCCTCGACAGATATGTTTTGATGAACTGCTCGAGGGTTGGAAATTTTCTTGATCTTCTTGCTCAGGCAATCCTTGACTACTGTAGAACTTCTTCCCTTCGTAAAAACACTTATTTGATATGTGTTGCCTGTGTAAATATTTATTTATTAATCATTTTGAAATTCTCACAGCACTAAGAATTATCTGTCGTTTTATATTTGTATTAAAGGGTAGTTTTCGGATTGAGGGCCCGAGCGTTCGACTGTGTATCCATTCGGAATATATGCTCTGGTTCGACACACGTCTTTCATTAAACATTGGCGAAGAGGAAAATGAATAACTTTCGGTGAAGTAAATTTTAATTAATAGCGAAGTTTAAACATAAGAACTAAAATTCCGGTTGGTAAAGTTCGAGAATTCGATATTAAGAATGGGAATTGGTCCGCGTATATCGACCGCATCGATATGTATTTCGTGGCGAACAAAATAATGGTCGATTTGAAATTACCAACGTTAATAGCGTTAATCGGGGAAAAAGCTTACGAGTTATTGTCGACTTTAACGAGCCCAAGGAAAACGTCAAAACTATCATACGATGAGGCAGTGGATATATTATACAAACATTTACAACCAATACCGTCGGAAATGGCCGAGAGGTATAGGTTCAGACAAAGGTGGCAACGGCCGGGCGAAACTATAGCGGATTAAGTGGCAGACTTAAAAAAAAAAGTCACGCTATTGCGAATTCAAGGCAAACGTAGAGGGGAATCTCAGTTTGTGTGTGGATTACGCAGTGAACTCGTACGACAGAGGTTATTCGCGGAAGCTAATCTGGACTATAAAAAGCACTAGCATTGGCGAGTACTTTGGAGACGGTAGAGCGGGACACCGGGGCCGTAGATGGAAGTCAAATACAAACATGTGACAAAGAAATCACCGAAAGAGTACAAAAACTACATATCACAAAATGTTCAGCGTGCGGGGACAGCAGTCATCGTTCATACACCTACAAATATAAAGCATTTGAGTGTAGTTATTGTGGGAAAACCGGACACTTACGAAGGGCATGCTTAAAGAAAAAATCCGATAGGCTGCAAAACAATCACGGTCACGAAAGGTCACGCAGATGACGCGTGGTCGTGTCCAGTCGCGGCGGTGTGGGAGCGAGAAGACGCAGCGGAGGGCCGCGCGGCGCGCCCGGCCAAGAAGCCAAAGAGCGCGAGCCCAGTACGTCGCACTGACTCCGCGAACCCGCAGTCGACGATGTCAGCTCCAGCGAGGAGCGATGTGTCGACGACTGTGAGGAACCGATATATCAAATGTCACTGACAAACTATAAACCGGTGTGTATAACACTTTCTGTAAATGATAGATCTTTGAACATGGAAATCGATACAGGAGCAGCGGTGTCTTGTATTAGTAAAGCCACATATTTAAAACAGTTTAAGCAATTATTCTTAAATTAGCTTTTTATAAGGGTTCTATGGTTCGACCGCTTGGGTATTTAAAAACAAATTAATGTTAAATGAAACACGTGTATCGAATCAGAGCGTATATTCCGAATGGATACACAGTCGAACGCTGGGGGCGCTCATTCCGAAAACTTCCCTTTAATACAAATATAAAACCACAGGTAATATGTAACAGTAACTATAACTAAGAAAAAATATTAATAAAACACAATTTGTAGTTTTAATTAATACGTGCCTTACAACCTTCTCTGCGACCCCAGACTTTTCACACACGGTCTTTACTATTTCATCCACAAATAAAGGATTTAATTGATGTTTTGGTTGATTTCTTAAGGAACCCGATGGCAGGTTTCCACCTAAGGAATGGGTAGCTAAAACGCTGAAAACAAATATTCCATAAGTTAACAAGATGAAAATATGAAACATGCATTTTTATTGTTTTTCCATGAATTCTAATTAAACTGTCTAGATCTGTCGGACAGTTTGATATAGATTTAGGCACTCTTGTTACGAGGTGTGACTTAAAAGTAATGATAATTAGCTTAATCCAGTTGATATAAAAATATAAAAAAAAAATTATATAAATAAACAATGATTTCTAGGACGCCAAAAAGAAAACATCAAAATGGAAAAAGAAAATTAGATCTGCGATCTTGTACATTTGTTTAAAAAAAAAAAGTCTACTAAAACATACACATCGCCTTGGTAGAAACATAAGGAAACTCTGCTCTCTCATACTGTTGTTGTTTCTGGACAAAGGAGTTTAGCTAGGCAGGTTATTCACGGGGTGCTACAGTCGGTGACCTCCGCGTGGTGCACCCTGGAAACGTAGGCAGCAGCAGCTGCACAGTTGCGATTGCGGAACTGCTGCTGCCTACGGCTAACGACCGACTCGGGGGAACGCCGGGTATGCGATTCAGCGCTCCGGGGACTGCTCTGTCACGCAGAGTTGAGCGGCCGCATGGCGTGAAGGGGACAGCCGTCTCCTCGGGGGCTCCGGTGCCACTGCGCTCGCGCGCGGTGAAGTAACGGAGGACGGACGGGTCTGATGTGCACTCACACTGCCGTCAGACAGAACGGCTAGGCTTGTCTTAGTCGTTCACCGTCCTCTCGTAATCCCGCTACGTGGTGTCGTGGTCATGTCTCGCGGCTACGTGCGGGACCGAGGGTCTTGTCTTAACCGGCCGGACCGCGAGGAAGAAAACCTCTATAAAAAATTACCCCGAATCCTAAGCGGCGACGCAGCGCGAGGGGATGCATGGCTGACGGGTGGATCAGTCTCGACTGCGATCCTCGTCCGGGTACCGGCCGACACCCGTGACGAGTTACGCTAGGCTTACCCAGGTACAGGGGGCACTGCCTGGGTGGACCGTCTTTCCCCCATACTCGTGGGAATAAAAATGGAACCTATCACTTTAAAAATTTTTAGAAAGAAGGATGCGGGAGAGGAGTCGACTCCTGTCGACTCCGACGATTATAGCTCGGCGGCGACAGCCAGCGAAGAGGGTAGAAGGGGTAAGAGGCCGCGGTCGTCCGGCGGGGGGAGCTTGATCCTCGCCGGCTGTAAGAGGCGGATTATTGGGCAGGATGAGACCTGCACCGAGGCCGAGAAGGCCATCCTGGAGCAGGCAAGCGCGGCCGAAGAGGGGCGTAGAGCGTTGGGCGTCGACGTTGAAGATCCGCGCACGGCCGAGGCTCTGGTGAATCTGGTGAATCAGGTCAAAGGATGCGGCGGCCTCAATAAAGACGGTGGTCGAGGTCCTCAGGGAGAGGACAGCCTCGGAGGAGGTGCGTCGGCTCCAGGCGGAAAACTCAAGCCTGAGACGCGATCTGGACGACCTCCGTAGGCAGGTGGTGGAGCTACGAGGGCAGCGCTCTCAGCAGTCCGCTCCCACCTGTCTACCAAGACCAGAAGAGGGCCTGGTCGAGAAGGTTAACGCGTCGGTAATTCGGTCGGTGGGGCGGATGATCGATGCCCGCTTCGCCGGCCTTGAAGACCGCCTCCTGCCGGCGAAGACACTCCGTCCTCCGCTTGCGGCGGACAGGAAGAAGAAGGAGAGGACGACGCAGAAGGCGCCGTCTTCTAGCGCCACCCCCGCTCCAGTGAAGAAAAGACGCGCACACGTGAGCGAGGAGGCGGCACCCGCAGTCCAGACTGGCGACGGTGAGTGGACTACCGTCGCCAAGCGGGCAAAGAAAAAGAAGACGGCGCCTAAGAGCTACGCTGCCGCCGCCGCCGCCACTCCGGCCTCGAAGGGACCGCAGCCGCAGCCGCCGGCGAAAAAGAAGAAGGCCAAAAAGCCTAAGCTGTCTGCCCCCCGTTCTCCGGCAGTGCTCGTCACGCTTGACGAGTACGCTGAGAGCAAGGGCGTCACGTACTGCCACCTGCTCAAGCAGGCGGCAGATACGATAGATCTGGCCGAACTCGGCATCGTCGGTGGGCTCAAGCTGCGGCGCGCCGCGACTGGGGCCAGATTGTTGGAGCTGCCGAAGGGGCAGACCCCGGAAGCGGCGGGACGCCTGGCGGAGGCCATGCAGGAGGCGTTGGGGAGTATGGCGAAAGTCGTCCAACCCATAAAGCTCGCGGGTGTGCGAATCTTTGGGCTGGACGACTCCATCTCCTGCGAGATGGTGGCCTCAGCGGTGGCGAAGGTGGGCCGGTGCGATGCCGGCTCGATCAAGACCGGCGCAATCACAGTCGGACCGGGTGGGTTGGGGTGCACAGTCGTGCGATGCCCGATCCCAGCCGCCAAGGCCCTGGCCGAGGCTGGCAGGCTCCTAGTCGGCTGGACCTCGGCCAGAGTGCAAGTCTTAGAGCAGCGCCCCATGCGCTGCTTTAAATGCTTGGGAATCGGGCACACTCGCCCGACCTGTCCGGCTGCGGTTGACCGCAGCGGCGCGTGCTTCCGGTGTGGCCTCGAGGGGCACATCGCCCGCAATTGCACCGGGGCACTGCACTGCGCCGTTTGTGCTGCCGCCGGCAAACCGGCGTCGCATTTGATGGGGGGACGGGACTGCCGCCCCCCCAAATCGAGAGGTAGAGCGGCCGCGAAGACCCCGGCCGCTCCCCAAAGTCCAATTCTCCAGGTCACGGAGGAGACTGCGGCGATGTCGTCATGACCTGCCGCAGTTTCCCCCGTTCGCCGGTCCCTGGAGCAGCGGAGATAGAGCGCTCACGGTTCCCGCGAGTGCTCTATGACCGAAGGCGGCCCGCGTAGGCGAGCCAACCGTCGGGGCGTCACGGTGGCATGCGCCAGCGATCCCGTGGCGTCCTTGTACGACGACGAGGGCACCGCTGTGTTTTAGTGGGTATTCTGACTTCGCAGTCAGCGAGTCCCACATACCCGTCGCCTGCGGGTGGCGGGATGCGTAAACGCATTTCACAGCGTCAAAAAAAAAAAAAAAAAAGGCAGGTTATTCACTGTAGATGAACATCACGAGGGTCGCCCATCCACGTCTCTCACTGTAGATAACGTGATAAATGTCAAAGTTCTTGTTATGGGAGATCAAAGAGTGACCATCAGGTATACAAGATAGGGATCTCATATGATAGTGTTCGAAGAATTCTCACAAACTAATTTCGTATGAAAATGGTCTCTACGCGTTAGGGACTGAGAATTTTAACCGACGAACAAAAAAAGAAACGAGTCGACATCTTGAGCAATCATCTCACAAAACCGCAATATCTGCCATTCAAAAAGCGGGATTCGATTTACTTGGACAACTTACCCACCCTATTAGCCAGACTTAACCTCCAGTGACTTTTTCCCCGGCTCAAATTATACCTCCGAGGTAAAAAAAAAAAATAAGGCGATAATGAAGAGATAATCGTCAACGTCGACCAACACCGCCTCGCCTCGAACGGTTAGTATTCTTTCTATAGACTAGTATAGATACGCACTCACTACATCAACTCCGTAGCGTCACCGGATCGCCTCGCTCGCAATTTGTCCACGTGCGGACGGCGGGTAGACCACTCGGTTACAACTTACAACTTGTTGCTCGCACGATTGTCTTGCGTTGACCGTGCACGGCTCCCGAGTGGACCACGCGCTGCCCGCAAATTATTCACGCAGGGACAGTGCTACGAACCCTACTGTTTTAATGGTAGATTTGTTGTTTTCACATTGATGTCCCTGTTTCCTGTTTCATTTCTAATTTTTACTGTTTTTTAATTGGCATTCAGCGCCAGATTATACTATGCAAATATTTTTTGATAACCATTTCCACTCGTTGACAATGAGTTAAAAAATCAGGACTAAAAGGAATATTATATAACGTTTAAAAGACAGTGATAACAGGTGATTACCGTTTTGGGAAGACGATCTCGAGTAATTCCTTTATCGTATTGTAGTGATCATTCCAATTAATAGCTTCATACACAGCTGCTGGTACGGTGATTATGCCACTCCCAATCGGCACCTAGTAAATATTTAGATTATAAAAATGATGAAACTCCTCCTTGATCCAGATGTTACGAACATCTGATTTGGTTACACTGAGACCTTGTCCTTTCTCCAAAGAATAATAAGTACATTAAATCGTTAGTTTTGCTCTGACACAAATAGAATAGATCTTTCAATATAATAGACATTAAAAAATATATATATATATAGGAGACTTTCTATAGATATCTCTGGAAATATAAGACCTAGAGACTTAAAATTTTGTAGGAATATCCCTTTTACCAAGTAAAGGTCAGTTAAAAACGGATTTTACGAAATTGTACCTCTAAGGGGGTAAAAAAGGGGGGCAAAGTTTGTATGGGACAACGTGATTCCTTGGTCCAATCTACTGTAAATTTTGCGTAAATATTCTTTAACGGAATTGATTGAAGACGTGTTTCATATTTTTTTGTGTTTCATAGTTGTCATTTCATATATTCATCCCCTAACGGTGTTAAAAGGAGGTAAAAAGTTATTTTGATATCAATACTTCTTAGTGCTTTTGATTTAAATAACATTTTATTTTGACACATGTTTGACAACTCAATACGTCTATTATGAAATATTATCCAGTATTGACGCCGGTGTAGATGATATATTTTTTTGGATGCTCCTGGTGAAACAGCTCAATGCCTCATAAATAGGGTTTCGAAGCCCTAAATAGATCTTTACAAAATATTAGGAATATAATGAAAATATTAGGAAAATAATGTAATTAGGGTATCCATGTTTTTAAAATCTCTACTAGCCCTCAGAACGAAGCCAAGAATACGAAAGGCCTTTGCAACAATGATGTCTACATGTGTTTTAAATGTTAATTTGCTATCAAGGTGTACACCCAGATCTCTCACCTCGGAGACACGACTCAGTACATTTCCATTTAAGCTATAAGTAAATACAACTGGTGTTTTTTTCCGCGAGAATGAAATAATGTTACATTTTTTGATGTTAAGAAGCAGATGATTAACCACACAATATTTTCAAAGTTCGTCCAAATCATTCTGTAGTAGCAGACAGTCATTAGGATTTATTATATTTTTATATATTTTCATATCATCTGCATACAGAAGTATTGACGAGTACTTAAAAACATGTCGAATATCATTGATAAACACGTTAAAAAGAATAGGTCTGAGGTGAGAGCCTTGGTGAACACCTGACGTAACTGGGACAAATGTTGAACAAAAACCCTTGATCGCAACAGCTTGGCTTCTGTCACGTATAAGAGGATATCCAACGTAGGAGGTCGCCGTGTATACCAACTTCCTCGAGTTTAGTAATTAGAAGATCGTGAGGTATTTTGTCAAAAGATTTAGAGTAGTCAATATACACGGCATCCACCTGGTAACCTTGATCCGTGGCATTGAATACGTGATGTACAAATTCACAGAGATTAGTGTCGGTAGATTTTTTACTTACAAAACCATGTTGCTGAGGTGCAAGTATGATGCGTAAAACAGAAAAGATGTTATCAAAAATAATTTTTTCGAGGACCTTAGCAATAGTACATAATTTTGAAAATATATAATGAGAATATATATATTATAAATATATATACTACAATTTTGGCTTAAACCTAAATAATTCAATAAGAAGGTAGTTTATTATTGTTTAATAATTATAAGAATATTGATAATCCTGGACAAATACTTACCATAATGGATAATCTAAAATTTAAGTTTTGAGTTTATAATATGAAACTTAAGATATCGGTAATCATTAAAGTTTACGGAAAACAAGACGGAAGAGGTCTAAAACAAATGTGTAATATCGAACCGAACAAGACTAACGGTTGCGGTATCTTTCGCAAAGGTGAGGAAGTCAGAAGGTAAGTGTGATATCGCACAACGTCGGGAAATCGTATCGTTAACGCGGAGCCGCTGGTGTTTTTAATGATGAGAGACTAAGTTTAAAACTGCGGATAAGAAAGTATCAATTTATATTACAATCGTGCAAAATTATATGACGCAGTGAGATTTATGTAATGCCTTTACAACAAAACACAAGAAAATATTAAACTAGAAATTTTCAAAATTTTTCAAAAATTCAATCATTATTTATTTTTTGTGTCAGAGCAAAGCAAAACAATATTTTTAGATGAAGCACGTTGATCACGGGGCTTGACATTTATAAGATTTGTTTATTTCATGCGCAATTGCAGTAGGTTGACAAAACTGTTTAGCATATGTGAAAACCACGCCCATTGTCACGGTTTGACGTAAAACAAATAAACGAATACTTGGTCTTTGAGATCAAAAATCCTCATGAGTCCTCAACTGTAACATAAGTAACGCTATCCCGTTAAAGAAGACGTTTTGTTAGCAGTTTGTGGGTAGATTACACGCAAAATCACTACAACACACAGCACGCTGAGTACAAAATTGCATTCAGGTTGTTGATAGAACTGTTTCGTTACCTCATCGTGTTGAGTATGTTGAGCCTTACATTTAAAACTAAATTTGCAATCATTCAACTTACCATTGGACGAGTACTCATTTCTCCGACAGTGGTCGTACATAAGCTTCGAACTTTATCTATCTATTTGTTCTTATCTATTTGTCTGTCTGTTGTCTATTCAGCTTTAGTTTTAGCTTTGTAATATGAGGTTTGTTATCTGAAAATAATTTAATAATAAATATAATAATGACAATAGCTTTTAATTCCTTAATAAAATAAGATTTACATTGTTCATTCCTAAAATACGAGTCTGAAAGAAAAAATCTATTTATATCATACATTTTTTTATCATTCCTACATTGTTTTTGTTGTTTTGTTTTTGCACATTTTAATTTGTAACAAATATATTTTATTTGTAGTTAATTTAACAATGCTTGTTTTTAAAAAAAGGTGACAAAGTAATTTCTATTATCCATTTATATTGCGCGATTTTTTATTGACGATGCGTGAGCGTAGTGAACACAGGAAACCCCAAAAGTTGTTAGTTTTTGAGTTAGAGAGTAGTTTTCGCGTTATTCATAATTCACAGGGCGACCACTAGTACGTATTTAATTGACTTCGACTACGTTAATGATATTCTCATTTTATCACTTGTCGATATAAAATGAACTAAAAATAAAACTGGATTGGATGGTTTGGAAGAGCATTGTAGTATTTCGGTTACTCCCTTTCTAGTTTGGTTATGTTCTGATGAAGATCTGCAGAGACGTGCAACGAAAATCTTCAATAAATGAGAGCAAATCTTTCGTGGTAATTATGGTTGCTTTCCAATTACACAAAAAGCGACACTGTGTAACGCAATGTTCGAAAAATCGCTTTCCATCAACGACACTGATAAAACACAGTACATCTGTCTGTACATCTTATACTCTTTGTGTGTACTCTGTTCGACACTCGAAAATGTCGCATTTGACAGTGTTTTACCAAGGATAGTAAATAAACTGCTTGAAAAAACAAGCAACAGTAACATTACTTAAGTTGCTTTTCAATTACATAAAAAGCGACACTGTGTAACACAATGTTCGAAAAAGCGCTTTCCATCAACGACACTGTGAAAAACAGATGTAACTACTCTGTTCTCGAGTGTTGAACGGAGTACATCTGTATTTCCCGTGCCCTCTAGCAGTGATTATATAAATATATATTATATACCTAGCAGATAACAATAACATATATTTATTATCTCAATTAAAATAAACTGTGATTTAGAACCCACCATCAGCGCCATCTATTGTGATAGTGTCGTAATCCAAACTGTTGTAAAAATAAATTACCATCAGACATTTTAACGATGTTTTTTTTTGTCTTTTTATTTTGTTTACTGAGTTTTTAATATAAATATTAATTAATAATTAATATTATTTAAATGCTATAAAACAATATTTTTCACAACGGTATTACCATTTTTCGTATCATATTTAAATGTCTATAATAATAATATTATAACTCACCCCTTCTTTTTTATTAAACAAAATAACAGTTATACTAACTTTTGATAGAGTTAAGTGATTTTGATAGGTATATCAATAGTAAATGCTACTCAAGATATGCTTTATGATTCTCATTAAAAAAAATTAATCTACACTATAACCATGTGGGGTGTTCAAACAAACAGACATATAGACGGTAGACATATAGACAGACAGACATATTCTAAAAATAATAGAAATGTATATTGTTAGTTATTTTAGACTCAACGAGATTTTTGTCAAAAAATTGTGAAAGAATTAGACACGTGAAATTTACAATTTTATTATATCTATAGATAATAATTATAATATAAAAATATGTATTTTCAAGGAAACGAAATAATTAACCAATGAAAACTAATGGTTTATGTATATTATATAAACAACTATATCTAATGTGGGTTTGAACCCTGATTACGATACTGACTTATGGCAATATGACTGTATTGCTAGAAAAGACTTTCAAACTAACATAATATGCCGTCGTTGCTCATTGATTTTGATTCTACCTTCAATTCCTATTCTTAGTAGCTTTTTGTTTATAAAAACTTATTATTTAATAAATATTATTTTATTTTTAAACACTATTTTGATTTAATCAATATATACATAATATTACTGAAATTGATTTTCCAGTGAAAATTAATACTTAAATCACGAAACTGACTCACCTAAAACTTAAAAAATGTTCGCCTCGCGTCGAATCGCGCGTCTTACTAAGGTACGGTTGTAGCGAAGAACACCACTAACTATTAACAACGTCGTATGCACACTGACCCTATTAATCTATTTACTATATTACAATTTAGCTACGATTTTATGAAAATTGCGAACGACGAAATAGGTGCTGTATGCAACTTCTGTTTAACTCGATGCCGTCTGTACACTAAAAATATTTACAGATACCCTCTCTCTGATTTTACCGATTGCACGAAAACAAATGGTGCATTTATTTTTATTTTTTATTCTATATACCGAAGATATAATTAAATAAAAAAAATCTACTTTTATTAAACATTTCTTACATTAAGCAACAGAAATTATTTCCTTTCTATTAATTAAGTATTATAAGTAATTAGTAATCTGTTTTCTTAGATTCATCTTTAAATGTTTGGCATAGTTTAATACTTTTGTTTAATTTTACCTTTACTTCTAACAACAGTTTTATATTTTTAATTTAGTGTTATTTATATGAAATGACTAATAATCAAACTCTACTTTTTACTAGATGCTATTACTATGATATCAACCTTTGGTCATACTCGTAACTTTTGATAATACGCTCTTAAGAAGCAAATGGCATTTATTGTATCATCTCCGAGTCTGCTTCTGAGTGAACTGCAAATATATCCTGATGTACGGAATGGCAACGTCGCGCTCGTGCTACTCGCGATTTACGCGAAAGTTTTAGCGTCAATTTTTTAATTTGCGGGATCCGCGGATCCGCGCTTTAAAGATGCAAGATTCAGCAGATTAATAAAAGCAGCAGGATCTTGCGGAATTGCAATCCCTAAATGTTATATTGTGTGATTGTGTAAACAATGCATATTATACATGTGATTGCAGCAATCACGGCAGATTTGCTGTCATTTATTGAAGAGTTCCGTTGCATGTCTCAGAAGATATTCATCAGAACATTACGAAATTAGAAAGCACCAGCTTTCGAATAAAAAAAAAGAATAACCAAAATCGGCACATCCAGTAATAAGTTATGAGTTAACACCCATAAAAAAATACACACGAATTTAGAACCAACTCCACACTTAAAAAAAATTAAGTCGGTTAATAAAACATTACAAATGTCATCATCCTCCGCGTGGGATCCGCGCTGTGTATCTCCTGCAAACAGGGTCGGCCTCAGGGATGTGCGGAGTATGCAGCCGCACAATCGAGCTTTTCGGGAGGGCATATTTTTTTTTAGGAATTCGGATAGGCTATAAGGGTAAACATCGATGGTGAATCTCGGTTTTTTTTTAGGAGGCTACGAGGGTAAACATCGTTGGTGGATCTCGGACGACCTCTTTTTACGAATTTGGATAGGCTATTTTTTAGGAATTCGGATAGGCTACAAGGGTAAACATCGATGGTACATCTCGGACGACCTTTTTTTTAGGAATACGTATAGCCTGGCCGCTTTTGTTTATGTGTACACTTCCGACACAGGATAATTAATTAATTAGGGATAATAAAACTCGATAATGTTTACATTGGGGCATAAGATGTGAGTCTTGCTCACTTGTAATTTTCGCCTTAGGCCGGCCCTGCCTGCAAATCTGTGTAATGAACATGAAGTTGTACTAAATTCGCATTAAATCAAATACCAAAATTGACAAAAATGTCATTTAATAATCTTAATATTATATAAACGGGGATGAAATTGAGAGAGTCACTGAAAACTCCGAATGTTTATGGATGAGTTGCTGCAAGTTTAGTGTTGTAAACGCCGTTAGAAATTATTGTTACATGTTCAATATCATACAGGATAAAAGAGTATATTAGGGTTGATCTGCGTCGTGAGACCTAAAATTCTGACAAGATTGCAAAATTGTATAGAAACCGCGTATTCGCAAACGCAGTGCGGGGCGTCCTTCGGCCTACTGGACTGACGACTTAAGCACGGTCGGTGGTGGATGGTGAATGAGGATTGCGGAAAACTGGGATATTTGGCACGAATTTGAGTAGGCTTATGTAGGGATGTGATTCTGTCTCCCCTGTAACACCGTCACTCATAACCATCGTCATATCTTTCAAAAACTCCTGACCTAATATTATATCATACGGCATACAGTCTCTAGATATAAAATAGAAATAGAAAATGGTATTCCATATAAAATTAAATAGGGGGAACCCATAAAACCCCACGAAAACCCCATATTTATTATAAGTTTTTATTTAAGTTTTTTTTTTTTTTTAAATCTAACATCCTATTTTAAAAAAAAGCATTGGTATTGATAAGTTGTTGGGTCTTTTTTTATACCTATTAGAATTTATAATAATTAACAATTTATTACCTCATTATATTATTTTATAGTCCAGTCAAATTAGGTTTTAAATCGAAATTTCACATACAACCCTGCATTTTTGATATAATGTAGTTTTAATGATACCAAAACAATGTGTAAAGGTTTTAGTGTGCGCAACCCCCGGCAAGGGTTGAAAAAAAAATAAAATAAATGTTTTTTCGCAATTACTCGAAAACGGTAAATGTTAGATAAAAAAGTTCAAAGTAACTGTATAGAACTTAAAATAATACACGTAAAAGGTTCTATGACTTTTTTGTCTCCGATCAAAATTAACCGAGATAAAGCTTAAGGGATGAACGTAAATTTTTAAAAATCGTTTTTAGTAGAAAAATAAGCGAATTTCAATTGTTTTTTTATATTTTCATAAATAAACCTATTTCTTTAATTTAAGAAATAAAGATTTGTTTTTAATTGTTTGCGAAAATATATATATATTAATTTTTAAACATTTCAAATTGAAATTTGTATACTTAAAACTTAATATTTTATGTTTTTTTTACCATGTTTAGATTCCTCATAAAATTGATGAATATTATACATTGAAAAAAAAATTATACCTGCTATATTTCGGAGGGTGTAAATTTATATAGAAAAATGTAGAATTTGTCCTAAAATTTCTACACTGTGGTCTTGCGTCCCCGCCTTCAAAAGAGAGGACACTATTGCTTACTCGCTTACTCGAATGAAGCCCCGCCTTAAAAAAAAGGACTATTGATTACTCGCTTACTCGTATGGATCTGAAGCTCGATTCAATTAAGAGTAAGAAGACTCTATAGGAGAATCATATTTCTCACACTCTATTTTACGATCTGTTCATTCAAATAGATTAATAAATCATGTTATACGTGTTTAGGTACTTGGCGATTGAATCCGAAACCAAGAAGTTAAATTATTTGTTATGACGAAGCGTTGGCGCAGTGGTCATAGCAACTGGGTTATGCGCAATAATACACCCAGACCGGAAACAAATATTTGTACAAATACAAATATCTGTCCCGAGCGGGAATGGAACCCGCGACCGCCGGCGCGCGGCGTGGTGACAAATGCTCGCAACACTACACCAGAACGGTCGTCGAGTATATTATATCTATTCTAAATTCCATGATTCGGAGTAATTTTTTTCTTAAACATTTGGTTTATAAATTGAAAAAATAAATCGTCTTGACATGTGGTTATTTTTTTGATATTGGTACAATTGTGAAAAAATTTTTTGACATAAACTAATTTGAAATCTTTATTTAATTTAAATTTTTAAGGGTACAGTTATTTATATATGGTTGGTAAAACTTTACTAGTTTTTACTTTCGTTATTTAAAAATAGTCGATTTGTGTGAAATGTTATTAATTTATTCAACGATATACGAGTAGTCGCTTCAAGCCGCGCGCCGGCGGTCGCGGATTCGATTCCCGCTCAGGACTGTTATTTGTATTTGTACAAATACTATTTTCCGGTCTGGGTGTATGTCCTTGTGGGTCTCCGTGCCGTGCCTCGGAGAGCACATAAAGCCATCGGTCCCGATTGTTATCATAGACAACAATATTGTTACAAATTATGTTACAAATATGATAACGATCGATACTCATTGTGGAGAAATTATCCGCCAACCCGCAGTGGAGCAGCGTGGTGGATTAACCTCTAACTCTTCTTCAGTATCGAAAAGAGGCTTTCGCTCAGCAGTGGGTTGTTTACAGGCTGATACAGTACAGTACAGTAAAAAAAAAGCTCGGAAACAGGCTCATAAGTTCTGTTTAGGTATAAAAACCGGCCAAATGCAAGTCGGACTCCCGCACAAATGGTTCCGTACCATTATCTATTAAAATACGTTTCTTGTATGGGAGCCCCACTTAAATATTTGTTTTATTACCCGACTGCGACAGAAGAAGGGTTATGTTTTTCGAGTGTATGTATGTATGTATGTCCATTTCTTTGGCACGCCCTACAGCCCAAAAGGCTGGACGGTTTTTGACATATGAGGTGTCGTTGGATTTGTCTAAAGTGTAGTAGTGACATAGGCTATATAAATTTTCAAAATGGCAGATTCAAAAATGGCAATTTCAAAATGGCAGAATGAGGGGGGGGGAGTTGAATTTTTTTTCTATTACTGTAGCAATATGGGTATCAAATGAAAGCTAGTAAATTGTTTTATTCTTTTTAGTTTATAATAAGAGTATTTTACGCAGTCAGGTTTTTTGATTATTTTTTTTTTGTTTAATTATTTGTTTTCTAAGTGAATATATAATTAATTATTCTGTGAATCGTCTACGTGTGCCGTGTTGCTGTTATAAATATCGATCGTGGGACAGACGTCATTGATGGTTGTGTTCATTTTGAGTTTTTTTTCTTAAAGCCGATTCGATTCTGGGATCGATTTATTACTTACGATTAGTACAGCAGCCATAATTATTATTTTTAGTTAGTATATTTTAAGTAGAAATATAGATTAATTTTTAGAATTTTAGAAATGCTTTTTTTCACGTGATAACGTCCTGTAAATCGATGAATGCCGGCTCTGTATAATTTAAGTAAAATAATATTTGGATTAACAAGTGCAAATAAATGTTAATTTATAGAAAAAAAAATTAATTAATTGATTTTAAATCCTTCTTTGTATTATACAAAATAATGATAATTCAGTTATAATAATTCAATTCAATTCATAAAAGTATGTAATTTTTTATCAATGTTTTCTTATGATGTTATCACCGGACTAAAACTATCGTCCGTAAATATATTGGCTACTTTTTATCAATTCATCTACGCGGGCGAAGCCGCGGGCGGAAGCTAGTTATAATTATTTGTTTTAAGCCGCCTTGCTTTGCTGTAACTCGAAACATATAAGAAGAGCTCCGGATGCCATACAAAATATAAGTAAACCGAAGCTCTTTTTACGTAGGTGTTTTAAATCGTTTGATAAACGCCGACCATCATTGCGAATTCGGCTTTTTAAATTAAATATAAAGTTCAAATTGGGCCGGACAAACGCGGCATTTCTCAAGGACACCTGTACTTACACGTGTCGCCCTTTGAGTTATACCGCTCCGCTACACCGTAATTTTGCGAAGTAAGCCTTAACGCAATGGATTAAGTATTATTATATTTGAGTAAACATGTAAATATGAACTAAATCGGCTTTTCTTTTGATTCTAATTATTTAAAAAGTATGATTTTATTTTAATACTTATAAAATATAACAATCTTCATTATAGAGTAGGGATTTAAAGTTTAAATAAACATTAAAATAAAAATAATTTATATAAATTGTTATAAATAAATAAATATATAAAATAATAAATATAAATTGTTATATTTTATGAACACGAAGCTTGGCCTTTGGTCTGGAGAAAGTTACACGGGGTATTATCTTTTTACAACGAAATCGAAATACTACACCATCCGTAGTATTTCTTTATAAACAATATTTTTGGAGTTTACTCCTTAAGAATCGATTTTCATATATAAGGCGCCCGGTATGAGAAAAATATGAGAGGTAAAATCTACTGATGAATGACCTCGTTACTTTTTCGGTGCGCGCGCACCTATGGTGCGATGCGAAAGTAATGTTGCTCTAATTAATATTGAAAAATAATATTTAAAAAATAAATGATAATAATAATTACATAATTTATCAACATTCCTAATGAAATATTTGTGCACATCTGAAATTGACTATTGTGAAAAGTTTAATGTAAAATATTTCGCCGATTAGTTATAATAAATGTATATAAAATGAATAAATATATATTTATATATGTATATTATTTTCATTAATTTGTTAATTTACCCTTTCATATGGTATTAATCTTATTTTCAGTTGGATAAACTCTTTTTGCGTATGTTTAGACAATCGTACTTAAGGAGTAAACTCCAGTCGTGCGTCGGAGCTGACACACACAATTTTTTTGTTTATTAAATTTTGATTGACTCGGCACAGTTGGTAGTGACACTGCTTTCTGCTCCAGGATCGTAGGTTCGATTCCCGCCTCGAGTCTGGGTGTAATATGTATTTATTTCTATATGTATAATATATAGGTATATTTATAAAAAAATGTATATCAGTCGGCTGTTACCTAAAACACAGACATTAAGTTGCCTACCTTAGGAACAGACGATCGTGTGTGTATATTAAACAAATATTTATATTTAATAATAGTCCAATACAGCTTTTATCTCCTTCTTAGTTTTAGTGTAAAATAAAGTTAAATGGGTACATGATTTATAATGTTTTCTGATCTTGTTCCAATATTAGTCCGTGGTGCCAATCTGTACTAATTGGGGTTTTAATGCCGTATAATTCAAAAATGTTTCCAAGTTCACTTCGGTGTCTTCTATAACTGTATCATTGTGAACTTCAGATGCCTTGCTGATGAGTCATTTAGTTTAAAACCCTTGACTTAAAACAACACCAATATTGAAGTAAAAAATATAATATAAAACACTATTTTACAATAAAGCGATCATACGGTATATTTGTAACTCAATTTTGTTACGTTTATTATAAAGTCTTGCCTGTTCCACCAGATTGAGTTGTCAAACATGTGTCAAAATAAAAGTTAATTTAAATCAAAAACTAAGGATTATTTATATAAAATATATTGTTTTAAACTAACGCGATCACGATTCATATTTAAATTTAAATTTGTTCGGGTGCTTACCGCGTTTATAATTTTGTTTAGTTCCCTATATTTCAGCAATGTTTCAATCGCCATGATCACGGGGAGACTGTTTCCCCGTGATCATGGCACAAATTTAAATTTAAATTTAAATATATCAAAATAACTTTCTACCTCCTTTTAACGTTAGGGGATGAATTTCGATAAAATACGAAACACATCTTCAATAAATTCTGTTAAAGAATATTTATGCAAAATTTGAAGTAGATTGGACCAAGGAATCACGTTGTCCCATACAAACTTTGCCTCCCTTTTTCATCCACTTAGAGGTAGAATTTCGTAAAATCCGTTCTTAGCTGACCTCTACTCGGCAAAAGGAATATTCCTACCAAATTTCAAATCTCTAAGTCTTATAGTTCCAGAGATATCCTGATATATATCTATAGAAAGTCTCCTATATATATATATATATATATATATAGTACGCTGTATAAGCTTGTAAACAACCCACTGCTGAACGAAGGCCTATATAAGAAGGGTTAGAGGATAATCCACAACGCTGCTCCACTGCGGTTTGGTGGATAATTTCTCCACCATGAGTAACGATCGTTATCACATTGTGTCTATGACGGCAATTGAACCCGCGACCGCCGGCGCCGGCGTGGTGACAACTGCTCACAACACTACACCAGAACGTGTATATCATATCGATTCCAAATTCCATTATTCGGAGTAGGGTATATAACAAATAATTTAATTTCTTGGTTTCGGATTCAATCGCCAAGTACCTAAACACGTATAACATGATTTATTATTCTATTTGAATGAACAGATCGTAAAATAGAGTGTGAGAAATATGATTCTCCTATAGTGTCTTCTTACTCTTAATTGAATCGAGCTTCAGATCCATACGAGTAAGCGAGTAATCAATAGTCCTTTTTTTTAAGGCGGGGCTTCATTCGAGTAAGCGAGTAAGCAATAGTGTCCTCTCTTTTGAAGGCGGGGACGCAAGACCACAGTGTAGAAATTTTAGGACAAATTCTACATTTTTCTATATAAATTTACACCCTCCGAAATATAGCAGGTATAATTTTTTTTTCAATGTATAATATTCATCAATTTTATGAGGAATCTAAACATGGTAAAAAAAACATAAAATATTAAGTTTTAAGTATACAAATTTCAATTTGAAATGTTTAAAAATTAATATATATATATTTTCGCAAACAATTAAAAACAAATCTTTATTTCTTAAATTAAAGAAATAGGTTTATTTATGAAAATATAAAAAAACAATTGAAATTCGCTTATTTTTCTACTAAAAACGATTTTTAAAAATTTACGTTCATCCCTTAAGCTTTATCTCGGTTAATTTTGATCGGAGACAAAAAAGTCATAGAACCTTTTACGTGTATTATTTTAAGTTCTATACAGTTACTTTGAACTTTTTTATCTAACATTTACCGTTTTCGAGTAATTGCGAAAAAACATTTATTTTATTTTTTTTTCAACCCTTGCCGGGGGTTGCGCACACTAAAACCTTTACACATTGTTTTGGTATCATTAAAACTACATTATATCAAAAATGCAGGGTTGTATGTGAAATTTCGATTTAAAACCTTATTTGACTGGACTATTACTTCAATGTGCGTTTTATTTTTAAATGGCAAAATTGCATGAAGACAAATGTAGACTTCAGGGAAGAATTGCCTTTATATTTTGTCAGGCGTCAATTTGTTGTTAATGGTTAATGGTAATGTTGTCAAATTAATGTTAAATTTGTGTATATTGTGTATGTTATTTTATATGGAATACTATTTTTCAGCACTAATATTTCTGAGAAAAAAATTTTGATCAATTTTTCGTAAAAGTCGCGATTGTAAATAAATTACCTTATTTGCTTTCTTTAATCTATGCTTATTTGTTACTGTAAATTTGTATACTTTTGAAAGAGAGTAATTTAACCAAGTTTGAACGCAAAACCAAAACAATATTAAGTAAATAAACAATCATAATATACAAATTATAAATAAAATAATATAAATATTCATACATATAATTCTTTAATTACAATTTTTATATAATAAAAATAAATAACTTTAGAAATTTAATTAAATCAAATGAATCATTGAACATTTATTTTTATTATTAATATTTTATTACAAATTCATCCATTAATATTAATGTTATCTTCCATATATATAAAATCGAAAGGTCACTCACTCATTCACTGACTAATCACATAATCTCGAAAACTACTAGTTGAAAGACACGGAGATAGACTATAAGTAGAAGACGTAAGCTAAGAAAGAATTTTACAAAACAACCTCCGTAAGGGAGTAGAATGGGGGTTAAATTTTATATAAAACTTACTTACTTCTAGACTAGACTTAGAATAGAAGAATAGAAGACTGTATGGAAGTTGTTGTTTTACCTCTTAAACTAAACTGAATCAGCCTGTAAGCGTCCCACTGCTGGGCAAAGGCCTTTTTTCCATATAGGAGACGCTTTGGAGCTTATTCCACCACGCTGCTCCCTTGCGGGTTGGCAGATAATTCCGCTACCACCAGTAGCGATCGCTAACAGTTGCTTATGATAATAACCGGGATTGACAGCCGTATGTGCTCTCCGAGGCATGGTTTTGAGACCTACAAGGACATACACCTCTTTTTTTGTTTTGGCGGGAAAAAATGTACCTGAACGCACACCACGTCGTCCGGGGAGACAACGGGGTAGTGTGGGGCCCTCACCCACTAAAATAACCCGCCGTGAGCCCTCACCCGCCCTTACGAGGCGGATCACGGGTACCGCGTACGTTGCTCCGTGGCCCGCAGGTGGCAGCCCCATCGGGCACTCTCTCTTGTGCGACGCCCTGTGCACTCGGTAGGCTGTTTCGGCGGACGGTGGGCAATCCCCGACCCTACCGTCCGCAACCTCGGCTAGTTCGGTATCAGGCGCATGTGAGCGCGTCTCCGCCGCCCCGCGCGCCGGCGGCGAATTGGGTCTCCGCCGCCTCCTTCTGCGAGATGACGTCCTCGCAGAAGGAATTACATACACCTAGACCAAAAAGTATTTGTATAAATACAAATATCTGCCCTGAGCAGGAATCGAATCTACGAACATCAGAACGGTTTTCAAGCTAGATGCTAGTTAGCCTGTTGATAAAATTAGAAATCTGGCCTTTTTTTAATTACATAGGATGGAGTTTGTACAGAAAATTCGTCAGCCTTAGACCCAGTTTCACAACTTGCTATTACGTTCCGGCTAACCTAACTGGCACTTTTTTGACAGGCAATTGTATGGGTTATCTGTCAAAATAAGTGCCAGTTAGGTTATCCGGAACTTGTCGGGGCGTCACGGTGGCATGCGCCAGCGATCCCGTGGCGTCCTTGTACGACGACGAGGTCACCGCTGTGTTTTAGTGGGTATTCTGACTTCGCAGTCAGCGAGTCCCACATACCCGTCGTCTTCGGGTGGCGGGATGCGTAAACGCATTTCACAGCGTCAAAAAAAAAGGTTATCCGGAACTTAATAGCAAGTGGTGAAACTGGCCCTTAAAGTTCTAAATAGAGATTTTTTTTTAATTAGATATGGTAATTTCTGACTTAAATATTTCATTAAAATATTTTTAAAAAATATTTTGTATTTGAGTGTAACAGACAATAGTTAAATAATTATAGTGTTTAGGTTTTTGGTGAATGTCAAAAAAACGTAAAAACATTCCCGCACCACAATTACAATGTTCCATGACCGGGATCGAACACTGAACTACGTGGTACTTGAACCGTGGACTCTACCGGTGTGAGACGAACGAATGGGAGAGAGCTCTACTTAAAATATATTCATTTTTATAAATTTTATTTCTTTAAAAATAAAGCTTTATTGATTTGTTTGTTCGTTTTTTATGTCAAAATATATATGAATATTTATTATTATTTATAAGAGAACAGTAGATATGAGTATAATTTGTTGATATTTTTTTCTATCTATCTATTTGTTCGAGCTAATTTACGAAATGCACGAAACGATTTTGACGAGTCTTTCATTTGAATATAGATTTACTATAAGGAATTTATTTTGCTTTAAAATTTTTACGTGATAACATCATAAGAAAACATTTTACTAATTAAATTATTATCACAGAATTATCATTATTTTGTTTAATACAAAGAAGAAGGTAATTGTAAATTACAACTTTTTATTAGCGTCAAAGACGATTTTATAATCACTTAGGCCGGTCGTGCGTCTCTATCGCTTGTTCCGCGCTCTCGCTCACGGAACGTGACAATAGGCCAGCATTCATCGATTTACATGACGTTATCACGTCAAAAATAAAACCTATGAAATTGTAACAAAAGTTATATCAACAACTCGACTACTGTACATTTGATAAGAAATTAAAACATTTATACATAAATAAAAATATTTATACAAATTAAATTTATTTTATATTGTTGAACTTTTTTTGAATTAAAAAAATTCCTTCCACATTTTTTACAAATGACTTTAATATCTGTAAAAAAAAAGAAGAAAATTACAATTATATACATAATATGTGATATCCTTTCATATTTCTAACGAAGTAAAGCCAGCTCCACGTCGGTCACGCATCACTTATTCCACACAAATGCGTCACACACACGCACTCTACAACAGGTGGGCACACATACATACGCGGTATATATAGCATGTTTTAAATTTTCATTGTATATTTATATCTATATATTAATACGTGAAGCAAAAACTTTTTACCCCTTATTACAAAAATTACGCGTCAATTTGTCAAAGTCTGTTGTCAACATGGTCTTAAATATAGGTCTTGCAACGAATTTTTATCACAGATCAGGTTCAATGACTTCTGTATATGGTCACCATGCTGTGCGAAATCCTATTTTTATGATGTTGAGAATGTTGTTAATTATAGATTAGGTCCAATTTCAACAACTGGTCGACCACTATTATTGCGATTTTCTGCCTGTCACATAGCAGAAAAAAAATAGTCCCGACCTCTCTTTATTGCCAAGACCTTCAACAACTGTGGTGTATTTTTATGTTATATTATTATTTCATTAATTTAATTTTAAAAAATTTAATTAATTTTATAACGTTGAACGATAGATCGGCACAGATGTTATTGCAACTGACTGTTGCGCTAGCAAGCACACGTTCGATTTTCTATCATCTGTAACTTTGTGACAGTCATGATATATCATGACTGTCACAAAGTTACAGATGTCTGTCGTGGTTTAAGCGTTTGTGTTTTTGTTGCATGCACTTGATCTTTGTTTTATAGTCGTCGTTGAATACTTCAAATTCAGTTTCAATTCAGTTTTATAGTTCAAAAAAAAAAAACGAAACCTCTTTAAAACCATTAAAACTATAAGTAAATAAATAAAAATTGAAACACGCTGTATTGGTCTTATCACTTGGTTACCTTAACATGTACGTAATCTACAAACATATTAGTACACACACTATAATCTTTAAAGTCATAGTAATAAGGTCTATTTTGAAGTATCAACTTCATATAATAATTCCGTATATTAACGAACTAAGACCATTATGACTTGAGCTACCTCGCTCCTCTCTGTCAAACAAATTAGTACGTAAAGAAGGTTTTAATATTGTTATGCAGGGATCAATGTAATTGGTTATATGTGTTCGTATTTGGAACAGAATATTTCGAATTGAATTGGCGCGAACTGTGGACGTGTGTTTTAGTTCTTTTTTTTTGGTTTAAAGAGGTTTTATTGTGTCGTGATTTTGGAACTTTCTTGTTAATTTTGTAAGTATACTTTCTATTATCTGTGTTATTTATTTTTAAAGAAATATATATATATATAATATATAATTGTATTCGTCCTTGATTTGGTTTATGTTTTTTGTAAAATATTTTATGAGTATTTATTTGTTGAAGTTTTTTTTTTCTTAATTTGTTTCGTTTCAACAAAGATGGCAACTTTAGGTTATAATTTTAAATATAAGTAAATATAAAGAAACTATTCCAAGGAAAGAAGTTTTGAAACTACTTAACAATAATTAAAATATATTATCATAATGAATTATAAATATTGTTTGCACAACTGATACATATTTTCTTATTGGTTTAAATTCTTATGTAAGTTACTTAAACATTTTCATATACGGTCTTTTTCGTTAAACCTATTTTGATAAGAATTGAATATTACAAACATTATCATGATAGACATGAAAATGTCTTAATAATAATAAAATAATTTTCGTACAATATTATTATAAAGTTAAAATAATTTTATCTGTGTTTTTACACTAAAATAAATTAAACTATTAATTTCGTTACGTCATTAGTGTAATAAACATAAATGTCAAATCTGACTAAAAGCAGATAAAACCACGAGGGACGTGTAGTCTACAATCAGCAAATATGTTTTTTTCCAGCCTTTTTTGCCAATATTATATTATTTTTAATCTATTTTCTGATTATAGTAGCACGGGCTCGATTTTTTTTTTAAATAAAATGTGTCACCGTGGGATGAAAGGCTGTGTCTGTGCTTGGACACACACAGCACAGCATATTAGTATGGTATATACACGACCGGCCTAAGCCGAAAATTGCAAGTGTACAAGACTCACATCTTATGCCCCTATGAAAACATTAACGAGTTTTATTATCCATAATTATCCTATGTCGGAAGTGTACACAAAAACAAAAGCCGTCTATACATATTCCTAAAAAAGTTCGTCCGAGATCCACCATCGATGTTTACCGTTGTACTCTATCCGAATACCTTAAAAAAAAGGTGGTCATCCGAGATCCATCCACCATCGATGTTTACGCTTGTAGTCTATTCGAATACCTAAAAAATATGCCCTCCCAAAAAGCTCGAGTGTGCGGCTGCACACTTCGCACATCCCTTAGGGGCCGTCCATAAATTACGTGAGGTGTTTAGGGGAGGGAGGGGGTCGAGCGAAATCTCACAGAATCTCACGTGGGGGGAGGGTGGTCTCGGCAAATCTCACGTAATTTATTTCCTCATTAAAAATGTTATACAGTTTTGATGTACCGGTGATGACATTTTTTTAAAGAAAAGGTACATATAGTCTGGAGGTGGAAACATCAGTACTCATTTTCAAAAATCTCACGCGAGATTAGAGTAAGGAGGGAGGGGGTCGAGCGAAATCTCACGAAATCTCACCAAGGGGGAGGGGTGGGGTCAAAAATCGCCAAAATTGTCTCACGTAATTTATGGACGGCCCCTTAGGTCGGTGTTCAGGCTTTAATTATTATTTATGTATTATTATCAAAACTAACTCTCTTAAGTCTTACTTACTTCTTCTACGTAGATTTCTGAATTTTCACTGCTCTTTCCATTAAAATTAGTCTAAATGTGACAGCGTAAGAATAATTCCTTGTTATATTCTGATCTTCAAAACCCGTTTTGACAACAACTAAACAAAAAAAAAATTATAACAGATTATAGAACACATATTTTGACTTGTTGACTGGCCCGATGGCGCAGTGGACATTCCTCTTGCTTTCTTGACACTGATTCATGGGTTCGAGTCTCACTCCGAATGTGGGTGTAATATTTATGTATTTTGACCGTGAGTGAATGTGATATATATAAACATATTATTATTTATTTATAACAAAAACTATTAAGTGCACAAAATACTTGTAATACAGGATTATATAATTCTATATACAAAATATGTACAAACAATAAACATAATTATATACTCAGCTACATACACTTAGACCAAAGCACAGGACAACCAAGGGAGAAGAAAATTCATATAAAATGCCACAATCCTACCAAAACTGATATTAACAAATGTTTTTGATATCATTTGGGGACAGCTTTACGTGTTGTCCGAATCATGATGTGGAGACGTACAAGTATGAACACCCAAACTGGATACAAAAATTGTATAAAAATTTAAATATATTGTGACAAATATACTACAATTTCCAATGATTGATATTAATAGTACATAATCTTAAGCCTTTTTAAATTTAGACTACTTAATATGTAAATTAATCTAGGTCCAAATGTAGAAACACTCAACAATCTAAATAATTCTCTTATTAATATTTATCGATTAATATAATTATAATATTGTAAAATAAAATTTTGTTAAGGAATACATCGTAAATAAACTAATAACCCAAAGCATCATCATCATAAAATATGCCATTGGATGTCTATTGTTTACTGCTGTACGTAGGCCGCATCCATCAACCACCTGAGCGACCGCGTGGGCTCTGTGGTCCTAGGCATTTTGAGGGGTTTTGCCAATACTCACTACGCTTAGCAGGCAGGATAACGAGACAGTGTGTTACGACATGGTATGTATGATGACGCTGCTACCCATAACCATCTTCTTTGGTGCATAGTTTATCGCACCATTATAGCGCTGGTAGACTTTTACGACACCTTAGTTTGGGGGGCTGAAGAACAGGGTGTAAAGTTCCTCATCCACCATTGAAAAGGGGAGGATCCTCCGACCAGATGGGTGTTATGTCTGGTGGGCTACTGCCTCCCGACGTTTCATGTTGGGTTCTTGTATATGTGTTCAATCGCTCGGATAACTGTGACAGTGCGATTTCGTTGTTTTTTTAGTTCGTGTGTGGCGAGATAGATGTCGCTACATTAGCAAGATGGTTGATATCCTATGGTTGTTGGGACTATTCCTCTCATCCGTCACCGCAAGGCTTTGAACCCCAAGAGCGTGGCGGATTAAAATTCAATCTTACTCCTTCTAGAAGCAGAGGTAAATGCCCAGCAGTGAGACGTTTACAGAATGAAACAATATAAAAGTAAAACTTAATCATACCCAAAATTTTCTTTATTCAAGAAGGCTTCAACGGAACTTTTGAATCGTCAATTTACAAAAATTATTATATATATTATAAAATTATAGTTAATGTAAAGCTACCTCCTACCGCGATACATATTATAGATTCTGTTGAATAGAATCAATATAAAATAAAAGTTATTGGATTGATCATTGGGTGACTCATTTTGCTGATAATTTTAATTTTTTTTTTTTTAATTTTTTATATTTCATATATTTACGAAATAAACACTTGCGCACATATAACGATTACCTACACTCGGTATATATATATATACCTTATATTATATGACTCACAGTGTCTTTAAAACACCAATGATAAGGATAGCTCAAGACTTCACTTCTGATAATAATAACTATAATTGATAAATAGATAGATAAACTATTCACCTTTTACGATTTCAATTATCAATCTATCTATAATTTTGACTAGCGATAAATTTCTGAGACGATTCGTATGGAATTTATGTTACCTACTATCTCGACTAAGCAACACCAAAAGATTATTGAGACCCAACTACCATATGTAGATATACTATTATAATCTAATGGGTCAGTTAACTTTAACAATTTTAGTTTTTGGCAACCGTTCTGGTGTATTGGTACGAGTAGTCATCATAACACAGACGGTCGCGAGCTCAATTCCCGCGCGGGACAGATATTTGCATTTGAACAAATATTTGTTTCCAGTCTGGGTATATGTCCTTGTGGGTTACCCCACTATACCTCGGAGAGCACGTAAAGCCGTCGGTCCCCGTTCTTATCACAGTCACCTGATAGCAATCGTTACTTATAGTTGAGAAATTATGCGCCAACCCACAGTGGAGTAACGTATTGGATTAAGCTCCAACCCTTCTATATGGAGAGGAGGCTTTTGTCCAGCAGTGAGACGTTTACAGGCTAATTCAGTTAAATTCAGCAATTTTAATGCAATGTTCGGTAGTCGTTATCTTATGAAAAAATTACTAATCCACAAAAAGACTCAAACTCAAGACTTTAAAAATACGCTAAGTGCTTGTTTCACCGGTTTCAGATAAAATAACCTAACGTATAACGGCATTTAACATTTTGGGACCTTCAAGGAAAGAGAAGTAGCATAGGTGCTAATCCCCTGATGTAGCGGGTGTCTATGGATATCGCTTTGACTTACCACCAGGCGAACTGACTGTCCGTTTGCCCCCTCGTGCATAAAATTATTATGTTTTATTAATTAAAAAAATAGGTTAAGTTAATTTATAATATTCATAACGAAATAAACTGCTTGTCTTTTCTGTTTTCCTGGTACATGTCTGCTTTTTTTTTTTTTAAATTGTCTTACGAATTTTCAATCAGGATCGTGTCCTGACGCGAATTTAACATTTTTTACCCATCACAAAAAGTGCACAACGCCATTAAAGAAGTTTTCACTTCAAAAAAAAATAAAAAATAAATGCGTATGATATATTTCTCTTTTTACCATCAAACTCTACATTATCTGTAGGATCTTTCTATTCACAAGCTGTCATTCATAAAATTGTAGTTTATAAATATCTTAAGAGCCCTTTAGTGGCTGTTTTCCCTCTTCTTTGTAAAGCCTATCAGTACCTTATATGGCAGATAAACTTTGAAACGGTAAAACAGGACCTAAGCAAATCGTATTATCTTAAAATTCTTCAACGAAATATTTTATTTTATATTGATCACGGATATGAATTTTATTTTAACTTCTGTAACTTGTAGGTTTTTTCCGACTTTTGACAGTAAAATACTTTACAAGCTAGTGGTAATTTTTCATTAAAGCTTACTTCAATATAATAAAAAATTTCATATGATATTTAGTTCAAAATAATTTTTATGAATTTTATTTTGTGCCTTAATTTTCCATCCTTAGATGTAAAATATTATCTTCAAATTTAAATTTGATAATCCTTCATCATGACCAATTACATAAAAAAAGATTTATCGAAATCGTTTCATAATGGACCAAACGTGAACCTCCTCCTATTTAGAAATCTGTCAAAAAAGTGTCCTCACTTTTTTTGGTATTAGAGTATATTTTAATTGTTAAAACAATTTAAGTGTATCATTTTAATTTGCCCTTGATATTTTTTCTTAAAATCAATCTAATAATCCACACATCAGAGCGTAACGGGCGTATGAATAAATTACAAATATTTATAATTTCGACCTTATAAACATTAATATTTGGTTGATTATAGAACATTATTATTTAGTGTAGTAGAAAAATGTTTGTTTTATCAATGACGCTTTGTGTTATCATTAAGACCGATAAGATATAACTGATATTATGTTCATTATCCTTGCTCTTTTATGTGACAAATATTTTGTTAACAAAATTATATACTGTATGCATTTTACTTAACAGATCTTTCTGAGGAGACACAGCATACTTTATATAATACTAGCAAAACCGGCGAACTCCGTTTCGCCACCAGATGGCTTCGTTTTTTGTAACATTTCGTTTGGGGATTAAAAGATGAAGTAGTACATGCTAT
This sequence comes from Euphydryas editha, assembly GCA_036937285.1. Taxonomy (NCBI): domain Eukaryota; kingdom Metazoa; phylum Arthropoda; class Insecta; order Lepidoptera; family Nymphalidae; genus Euphydryas; species Euphydryas editha. The sequence continues at coordinate 9,323,493 of JAUPFZ010000031.1, read as the reverse complement.
GTATCAGAGATGGCGCTGTATGTGAAAAATGTTTTTCCCTGTTTTTCTGCTTTTCTGTTGAAATTTTTCCTGAATTTTGTTTGCTATAAACCTCACGGAGCCCGAGATCTTTCCAACGAATGCAAAACCGTGGAAATCGGTTCGTGCGTTCTGGAATTATAGCGTCAGGAAGGAAAACCCGACTTATTTTTATATTATAGACGAGTATATAGTAATAATAATATAAAAAGAAAATGTATGACGTAAGTTTGTATGTGAATTTAAATATAAGCAATTATTTTACTACCTATTTGAAATCTCATTATTTCCTTTGGATTATTCGCTTTCCACCACCACAAATACCACGAATGATTTTCCCAATGTCACATAGAATGGAGAAGAGATGAAGGAATTAATTGAAATATATATGTACATACCTAATTATGCAAATATACTCGCACATAATCTGTGTATTTATTGTGGTAGATAGTAGATAGACAGAATCTATGTATGTTTACGATTCAGAATAGTACCACATCATCATTATCAGCCACTGGATAACCTGCACACACTGAACGTAGACTGCTGAACGTAGGCCTCTCCCATCGACCTCCAGAGTGACTGTTTCGAAGCAGATTATAAAAGCGGTACCACACTCTTATATAAGCGGGAAACTGCTACAGTAACTGCAATTCGTACAGTGTAAGAAAGCTAAAAACCAGCACCCCACTCTTATTGGATTATATTTTTTACCAATCTTTCTAGTTCCTTTAAGCAAGTTATCGCTTGTGACCTCACAGTTTATTTTTGGCTTTTAAAAATAACCCATAAACATACTCAGATAATTTAATTAAAAGTCTAAAAACGGATTTTATCGCGTTTATTTAAATTTACTGTTTAACAAATTTAATTTAAATTATTTCCCGACATTTCGGACCCTTTACAGCGTCCATGATCTCGGGGGACTGAGGTGGTGGGTGTCCGAATAGTGAAAATGATTCATTATTCGGACACCCACCACCTCAGTCCCCCGAGATCATGGACGCTGTAAAGGGTCCGAAACGTCGGGAAATAATTTAAATTAAATTTGTTAAACAGTAAATTTAAATAAACGCGATAAAATCCGTTTTTAGACTTTTAATTAAATGAATAAAATTCGCGTAAATATAAGAAAACAGTATACTCAGATAAGATAAAAGAAAATCAATTTATGTCAATTTTTAACAATTTATGATTATTGAAAATTTTAAATGATATCGAAATGCTTCTGCGAACATTAATTAAATTGTAATAATTGATAAAACATGAGCTGTGCTTAATTTATTACGACAATAATATGCTACCGATAGTCTCTTAGGGTGAGGTTTATTTCTGATAGCATTTTTAATTTTAGGAATGCTTTGTTACTTCTTCTTGAACAGCTTATATAATTGAAATAGAGAATATAGAGATGAAAAGTAAATCATCGTCTGTCACAGGGATCATCTTTGGTATCGTTATAGATATATACTTAGAATTTTCACAGCATATTTTTTTTATTTGTTTTAAAAGTAATAAAATTTGCAAGCTCAAGTGGCAGTGGCTGTCCACTGCTTCATTCTTCATTCTTCATTCTGGGACATAGCTTGTAAAACAGAAGAAAGGTTTTCGAGTGGTAACCTCGTACCGGCAAGCACACCGTCAGACGGCCGTACAAAATGGACAAACACCGGAAGTCGTTGGGTGGAAGCTGCTTCGAACTATTCGCTCTGGTGGTTGATTGTGGAGGACTACGTTCAGCAGTAGAATTTAATTACAATGATATGTGTAATAATAATGTGTGTTTACTGTTTACGTATTACATTTTCGAATGATTCGTCCGGCTGATGTAAATGTGTAAAACTGTAATTTTTATTTAAAATATTTTTTTTTTTATTTGAAACTCTAATAAGTATAAGTAACAAATTATTACAAAATCTTAATAATCTTATTACTTTTAAAAGAATATAACATACTTTGAATTCTTTATTTACTCAAATGACTTCGAAAAAAAATTCGTTGCTTGATTTTTTTTGCATTTATACACCTGTTATTTAACGGTTCCCCCGTCTGTCTGTCCGTTCCACCCCAAAAATGAAACACCTGTTTGTTTATAAAATCATTTCTAATATCATAATCGTAAAATACGTGTAATATTAAGATAATGTATTAAAAAAAATTAAAGACTAGTTGTGCTGTGTACCTGTCTTGTTGCCAATGTTTCCTATATAGACAAGGGTTGTCTGTAAGAAATCACTATCAGTGATAAAACCGCTTTTGCACTCTGATTAGTATACTTTTTGTTTTTTCTTTCTTTTACTTCTTAAGTGTGCAATAAAGTATAAATAAATAAAATATAAAATAAAATATTATACTCTTTAAACATAAATTAGTGAAATTTTCATTAATTACGTTATTGAAGCTCATCAGTGAATTTAAATAAGATATATATATGGACTCTTACATTGATATATTCATACTACAGTTAATCTCGTCTTCGCTAAGTTCAATGTCAGATTCATCAGAACTCATTGTAATTTTGATACTTAATTATTATTATTATTAAATAAAGTCAATATAAATAAATGAATTCATATTTCTTAATTAAAAAAGACTCGAGAAGCTTGCTTTCACGTCAAGGTCGTCACTAGTAGTGGGAAAGTTCAAGGTAAGATCAAGAGAAGATAAGAGAAGCGAAGATCGGGCACAGCGCACTATACGTCTTAATACTCACGACTTAATAGTGAAAATAGGTTGCGCAAAAAAACGCAACGCGATCGACGATTTTTACTCCTCATATTCTTTTCATACCGGGGGCCTTATATGAAAATTGATTCTTTAGGAGTAAACTCAAATCACGGTTGCATGCGAAAGCGATCCCGTGGCGACTACGACGATGAGGGCACTGCTGGGTTTTAGTGAGGTATTCTGGCACGCTCTGCCGTGTCAGCGAGTCCCACATACCCGTCGCCTTCCGGCGGCGGGATGCGTAAATGCATTTCCCAGCGAAAAAAAAAGGAGTAAACTCAAAAAGATTTTTTAATGTTAATAACCAAGTTCATAGTATATATTAATGGATAAAAGGTAAAAAGACCCTAATATGACTCAGATGAATAAAAGAAAAGGAAGTAATTATCACCAAAACAGATATTAGTCCTTAAGATAATAGAAACACTTGGTATAACACATTAACTGCATAGCAATGTACTTATTGTTAGCGTGACAATATTTCACGCTTGACATTAAAGGGCTGCCACCCTTAGATTCACTCGAATGATTTTATCGTTCTAAGGGTTCCTTCCGTTTTTAACTTACTATGATAGTAAAGAGGATTATGTCACTTTCTAACTATTGAATATCAAACATTTTCTAACAGTAGATTATTTCAATATAATTGCATAACTGTTATATCAGTAAAATGCTAATTCTAATATTATATATTTAAAAATTACGATTTATGCTTTCTAATACATGGTTTAGTTTTGTTTTTAAAGTTTTACGGCATTCCCAATTTCTATATCGTAATTAACACATTTGCTGCCAGCCACTCGGACCCGAGTAGGGCGCTAGGTGCCGTCTACTCGGATCCGAGTATCTCGCACCTTCATTTTCCTTAGGCCAGTTAAAAATTGACGTCCGTGGATAAAAAAATTATCATTTCAATGTGCACATCGAGTGCCATAGAAATGAGAATTTTGATTTGAGATTTTGAAAAGAGAAAAGAGAAAAGGAAAATGAACGTGCGAGATACTCTGATCTGAGTGGACGGCACTTAGCTAATGCACCTAGCCCTACTCGGATCCGAGTGGCCGGCAGCGAATGTGTTAAAGAAGTTTATCGGCATGGTAAGTGTTTATGGACGTCTATCGATAGTCTCAGTAACATAGAGATAACTATTGAGTTGTCAATTGTGACATGTTTACAGTCGTAGCTACCGTTAGTACACTATCTATCCTCTTAAGGACGGAGTAGATACCAGGAGTGCGAACGTAATGTTGAAAGAACGGCATTAATTTATGGGACAGGTATTTTACCGGTAGAGCGCACTACTTTTGAAGAAGTACTCATTTAAATACTTACAAACCTCTTTAAAAAAATATTTTGAGAAACGTGTAATTAATTTTTAAGGAAAATAATTGTACAAAAATAAATTAATATTTTATATTAATTTTATTTTTGGCTTTGCTAAATAAATATTTTGGCAGATTTTAACGAAATTGGTCATCAGATTTTTCATAACAGTGCCAATGACAGTTTTAATAAGTTAATGTTAAATATACTTCTTCCATATTAAATGTATAAAATTCATTAAATATTCTATTACAAAATGTAGATTAAGAGTTTTATTCTATTCCCGTTGCTTAGTTTTCTTTGCCTTGTCCTATACCCAAAGGTTGCCTGAAATAAGACCGCCTTTGTTACATCTTCTCTAATTGCTTTTAACTAACTTCTGCTATTCTAACTTTTGTTATTTCTATCTTTTATTGGTGTACAATAAAGAATATTATTATTATTAGTTAAAAATATTACAACAACAACAATAAAGTACATACGAAGGCCAATTTAATTAAATTTTATTACACTTAAACTGCACGTTTTGTTTTTAACATGCGTTATTTTATCGTTTACTATGTCATAAGCAACATTATGTATATAATATTATGTAGTAACAATAACTTTTGTTCATTATATATTCAGTTGAAATTCTATTTAAAAAATTAAAACAAAAACAAATGATGTAATTATTTAATCCACTAAACTGAAATAGGCTGTAAACTTTCCACGTCTGAATCGTGTCTCTTCGCCTGTTTAGGAAGAGTTCAAAAGGAAGAACGAGGAGAGAGGAGAGCTTCCATGGTGAAGAAAGTTGATGATGTTTAGTTTTCACCGCTTAGACATTTGTGAAGGGCGCTTCGATTTCCATTTTTTAAGAAATTTACTGCACTATAACATACCACGACTTTAATTTGATCCCCGATCTAAAATTACAAGAAATATAACAAAAACTCACTAAGCAGTTGCAACGAATATAATTACACAATATTTTCATTTCACAACACACACGAAAATTATGTGTATGTACCCGTTATATTCATCTAACATCATCAAAAAAAAATTCTTTCGGAAAGGAAACAGTTTAGTTTTACGTTAAAAAAAATTACTTAAAAATTACATATTCCAAACAAATTACCAAATTTTACCAAAATTATACCTATTATTTAAGCAGGCTTTACAATCAATTTTGAATCGTTATACTACAATAATGTATTATGTAAATATAAAACTACCACCGGATTTAGAACGTAGATTCGTGACGTGAGAAACTCAACAGCTATAGCATTAAAATAGTTATCTATCTATGTTATATATCTTGCATGAAAGCCAGCGTATCTAAATCCACATATATTTGTAACTAGCTGTGCACACAACTTCACTTGCACATAAGTTTTATTATAGTATGTATTTGTGTAAGTGATTGAAGGTACTTACTGACCGTGATCCAGAGAGCGCCACCAGCGCCATCTATTATGATAGTGTCGTACTTCCAAGTGTTGTATATTACGTCTAGGTAAAATAAATAGCAATCCGACATTTTGACATATTTTCCCTTTTTTTGTTTACTGGGTTTTGCTTGTCAATATTAATTATTGATATTATTATTTGAATTTTATTTAACCCTTTGCACTCGAGGCCTTATTCGCTTGCGCGAACCAGCAACTCGAATTTAGGCCAAATTAGGTAAACATTTTACAGATAGGTACTTTAAAAACATAGTGCATATAGTACCGTAGCAGCACTGCTTGAGTTCACATTTGAAATCGGCAGGGCGCCATGTCGGCACCGCTCGAGTCGCCACTTGAAATCGGCCGAGCGCCGTATCGGCGCCGCCCGAGTTGACACTTGAAATCAACCGGGCGCCGTATCGGCGCCGCTCGAGTGCAAAGAGTTAATATAACATAAGGTTCTTAATATTTTTGAATCATTAAACTCACACTATTCTGGAACGCCGTCATTGAAAAACAAACTTGTAACGACAATATTTTGTTACAGACCAGTACCGAAGCCTTTGAAAATTGTAAAAATGTTTATGGGTAAAAAACGGTTTCTCCCTTCCCCCTTCCTTCGACTTCCCGATCTCAGATCGCCCGTAATTTATTTTTACCTGCATGTTTGTTATATTCTCTTCTTTTTTCCAATGGGTTTCATACTACTATTTTTTTTTTGGTTTCAAAAATTATCGGCACTGGTCTATTACAGAGTGAATGAACTTTAGTTGAAATAAAGACTAAATGTTACCTATAAGCATAGGATGATTTTTAGGAGTTTTTTACTAATACTTAGTTATTTAGATATGATCCTTGTTCAAACAAATAGACAGATAGACATTTCTAGAAATGATAGAAATTTATATAATTAGTGTTTTAGAACCTTTAAAATGTTTTGTAAAAAAAGTTCTGAAAAAAAAACTAAACAAGTGCGAGTCGGACTCGCCATGAAAACCATGAATTGTTCCGTAGCAGCAAGTAACATCATATAAAAGTTCTTGGTTTTTTTTTATATTTGAGTTGATTGAATGAAAGGTAAATTGCGGTTTACGATTTATGATGTATTAAAAAAACTACTTACTAGATCTCGTTCAAACCAATTTTCGGTGGAAGTTAGCATGGTATAATGTACATCATATATTTTTTTTAGTTTTATCATTCTCTTATTTTAGAAGTTACACTCATTTTACCACTTTGGAAGTGTCTTTCGCGCAAATAAAATACTGACTATTATTTTATTTACTTTATTTTTATATTGTTACAGGTAATATGGAATAGAAAAAAGTGGAAAAAAAAACTAAATTAGTGACTGTTTGAATATTATGTGATTGGAAAAACAGAATGGCGGAAAACGAAGGCCCAGTTTTGGTACAAGATTTACCGATGACTTTTCAGGTTTGTAATCTATACTTAAATAACATATTCCGCAAGGAATTTATATACAAACTGGAATTCTCACGTGCACTCAAAAAAAGTTCCTACGGCCGGGATTGCATCTCTTTCTACCATGAATTCAAGGCAACTCTCGTAAGAAAGAGACAAAATACCATACCAACGAAATGCTCGGAATGATTTTTCACTTTACATGTTATAAGGTAATGTCAACCTTATGTCGAATACTTCAAGGTGCATATTTGAGTACACAATTTTATTAGGTGAGCATTCCAGTTATGATATATATTCATTGCATATTCCGACTAACTGACTGACTGACTTATCATTACGAAGCGTAAACTATTTAATCAAGATGAAGTAATTCGGTTAATAGTGTGTTTTCATTAATTAAGCTAGGTATACATGTCGGCGGTCCTTATAGCTGCCTATTTTTGAATTTTATTGAAAACTGTATCAAAATCTATAATATCAAAATCTATAGTATAAGCTGAGAAAAAGTGGGAGAAAAATATCGACTTTATTTTATACTTTTTAGTCATAAGTTGGTTAATTTTATTTATAAGTTATTTATAGGTTTTTATATAAGTTTCGGATCTTTTTATCTGTTTTTTTTTGTGACTTTAACGGTCACCCATCATAATTTTAACCATATAATGGCCGTGATACGGTATTAACCTTTAATTGCTTCAACAGTGTTCTAAAACGTGTAACTGCTAGATTTATTTGTCTTTTTTTTTAAATAACATACCTACATGTTTACAATGCATGACTTTATTTTACCCGACTGCGACAGAAGGAGGGTTATGTTTTTCGAGTGTATGTATGTATGTATGTATGTATGTATGTATGTATGTATGTATGTATGTATGTCCATTTCTTTGGCACGCCCTACAGCCCAAACGGCTGGACGGTTTTTGACATATGAGGTGTCGTTGGATTTGTCTAAATTGTAGTAGTGACATAGGCTATATACATTTTCAAAATGGCGCCCGCAAATTGCGGAATGAGGGGGGGGAGTAAACTTTTTTTTCTTACTGTAGCAATATGGGTATCAAATGAAAGCTAGTAAATTGTTTTATTCATTTTAGGTTTAAAATAAGAGTATTTTACGCAGTCGGGTTTTTTGTTTTTTTTTTTTTTAATTAAGCATACTTGTTTCTTTTATGGATATTTATACAAAAGTACATGTCAGTCCCATCGTAACCTAATTCTAACTAAATAATCAAACTAGACATGAATCTGAATAGAGTTATTGCCTCTTTAGATGTTAGACGATCAAGTGAACAGGGAACATTCCGGTGTAAAATTTATTCAAATTCATTAATCTTATAATGGCTTCAGTGTTAGATTGACAAGTGTTGTATATCTTCGAGTCTTATATAATAGAAATTTGAATTTATTTAAAGGCATATGTCCTGACCTCAATCTGTGAACAATTCAAATTAATTTTCTACACAATTTTGAATTTAAAAACCAGGGTATATGTGGAGGCTCACTTTGTATTGTTTTGTACCAAATTCCTTTTATACTAATGACAAATCATTGAATTATAACTTCGACAAAATATGACACTTTCTTTTATACTGTGGTAAAAACTCTGTAAAGCAGTGTTTCCCAACGTGGGGCCCACGCCCCCCTGGCGGGCAATTTGATAGTTAAGGGGGGCAATTTAAAAATGGACTCGACACGACTTTAACCCTTTCGATTTAGGTTATTTAAATGCAGTGCTATACCTTGCCCAGCCGTTTATTATCTTTTTGACAGCTTACGTCTATAAAGAACTTTTTTTTTCTTTTTTTTTTTTTCGGAATAATGTACTACATTTTGAATTACAGTTTTTTTTTTCATTATATGTTTTGCAATGTTACTTACGATGTTTTGATAACAATTTCATAGTGATTTCTTCCTTAAACTTATCATTTATATTTCTTAAGGGAACAAAACAATTGTAAAGGTTAAAAATTATGCATGGGGCATAAAAAATTTAGAAATGTTTAGGTGGGGCATGGCCTAAAAAAGGTTGGGAAACACTGCTGTAAAGTCTGCCTTAACATTTAATAGTTTTCCGTGTTAGATACCTTTTTAACAATTCAACCTCCTCATTACCTGCTAATTCTATATCCGACGGAACCCAATTTTCTAATTTTTTGTCTCTCTCGAAATCTTATATCTTCAAGAAGTATAACATAAGCTATCGATGCACCTCTGCAACCAGAGACGCATCGAGCTATATATTGTTGCGCATTCATAGTTGTCAGAGAATATAAACATTTTGTCTCGTGATAAGGTAATAAATAGCGTACGAAAGTAATTCCGAAATTAATACAAAACTTAAACTTTTAGGTGTTTAATAAATAAAATTTATTAAGAACGAAGCAAAATAAACAATTAAACTCTTATTAAAACTTTACAAACAGACATTTGATTTTCATTTATATATATTGATATCTTACGATATACTATATCTAATTACATTTTGTAATATTTTAACGCATGCGGAGCGGAATAATTACAAAATCTAACATATAGCCGGTAATTCTATGCAAATAGGAAATACGCTATGCAATCACACTAACACACACAAACCAATTAAACTTTTTGCATCAAAATTTCTACCGTCCGCTATTTTTAATTTTTATTTATTTATTACAACTTTATTGCAACATTAAAGAATTGTACAAAAGGCGGGCTTAATGCTAAAAGCATTCTCTACCAGCCAACCTTAGGACGTACAAGAGCGAAATAGTTTGTAAGTGTGCAAAAATTGGAAATTGAGAAAATATATTTTGTTTGAAAGGCAACAAAATATTTTTAATTAATGCATTACATAATTCATTTGATTAAAAATTGTTCTGATATACTTGATAAGTAATATTTATCTAATCGTTAAAAATATACAAATACTAGCCATACACGGGACTTCGTTCGCGATTGTCATTGATTTCCAATTCGCGATTGTATGCAATGAATAATACATAACGACGCCCCCGGGGAACAAAGTCGTAATAGAGAAAAGTAAATTTTACAGGAAGAGCAAAAAACCGTTTTTCTATTATATCGCGTGTCCTAAACGGGCTATAATATTGTATTATACATCATTATTTTCAGCATTTTTAACGTAACATGTAGTTATAAAAATAAATTAAATATCACGTATACTTTTAAAGACATTGCCAAAAATGTGTAATACTGATTATTATATTTAAGTGTATACTAAGTAACGGCACATAACCATTTTATTCCTGTGAACTTGTAATGTAATGAAAACTATTTGCATGCATTACGATACTCTTTTACACGAATAAAATGAAAGTGTAATAAACTAATACAATTTTGTTCTTGTAAAAATTACCACCAACTTTTTTAGTATAGCTCTATAACGACTATGTTTATTAAATTAGTAAAATGGTATATAGGCTTACCAGCTTATTAAGATAGATGTTCGTTCCATATTATATGATTACGATATTATTGTGGGTTATAATTGTGATATGATTTCCGGAGAATAAAAAAGTAAATTGTTATAACTTCATGGATTTTTTGAAAAAAAAATCTAAAAAAAATCAGAAGATGTATTATGACCTATATATGCCGAAAAATCTAAAAACATTAAAAAGGTGGTAATAGCACTTTACGACTTTATTCCCCGGGGGTATCGATAAGTATTTTCTTTAAAAATTATGTATATCAATCAGCGTCACCAAAACACTGACATTAAGTTGCCACCTTAATTACAGACGACCGCTTGTATGTAAAGAAAGAAAGAAAGAAAGAAAGAAAGAAATTTTATTGGCCTTATACACAGTACAATTGAAAAAAAAATAACATCAAAATAAAGGTAAGAATTAAAAAAAAAAACAAAAAAAAATAACAATTATAATACAAGAAAAGGTTAATACCTTTGTTTTTGTAATTGTTATGTAAACAACATATATGACGAAGGCCAACCAGGTACTTGCCTCAGTATTGTTTCTGACAGCAAAATATGTCAAACCAACTTTGTTGAAGTTTTAATACATATCCTTTTTAACTACTACAATAGGTTAAAGACCTAATAAGTGGACAGACAGACCGTGTAATCACATATTGACACAAAACCGAGGTTAATTCTTTTGACATTAATATAAATCGTGTGAAGCCCTGCACACACTCATACACCCTACGCGCGCACACACACACCCTCATATTACAGATCGTTTTTAGGGTTCCCTATCCGAAAGGAAGGAAAACATGAATCTATGTATAATAAATTATATAATATAATCACTATTGAGCGTTAGAGCTGCCTTTTTGTGTATTGTACGTTTTCTCTCATAATTTTGTACTATATTAATCTCTGTGTACTCGTAGTGTAGGTTCTGTTAAAATAGTAAACAACAAACCTAATTTCTATTCTATTTCTAATTTCTAGACGAATCTGTCACTCACTGAAGAACTTTACCGGTTAATAAACGATTTTAAATTTTCTTAAACCCGAGATATTATTTACTACATGTACAATAAAGAATATATAATTATTTATTCTTGCTTATTTTATCTCTTCTGTACTGTGTGGTATGTGACTCCAAGGCCTCGCCCGGTCCTTGAGCGGTGGATGCGTCGAAAACGCAAGCCCCTCACCTTCCGTCTGACGCAGGTTCTCACCGGGCACGGTTGCTTTGGTGACTACCTGTGCCGGACGGCCCAGAGGGAGCCGACGACTGAATGTCACGATTGTGGCGCGGCGGTGGACTCCGCCCAGCACACCCTCGAGGTGTGCCCGAGATGGGCGGCGCTGCGTCAAAGTCTGACGTCGGTCCTCGGAGGGGACTTGTCGCTCCCGAGCATTATCATCGCGATGCTCGGCGACGACGAGTCCTGGAAGGCGATGGTCTCCTTCTACGAGACAGTAATGTCCCAGAAGGAGACCGACGAGCGGGTGAGGAGGAGGCCGCCGACGTGGCCTCCATCCGCGGGCGACGAATGGGGGTGCGTAGGAGGCGCTACTTAATGCGCCTCCAGTAACGCCCCTGTGCCCGTGTCGGGCCGGGATGGGAACCCGGTCCTGCTAGATACGGCGTCGTCGGGACTGTTCAGAGGTGAACCGGACAGTCCCCATGGAGGAGAAGTCTGGCCTTTTCGCCGAGGCCAGCCTGTCGCTGGAGGGATCCTGTTGCCTACAGATCCGGAACCCTCCAATTAAAGCGGCTGAAGGCTCCCGCAGGGGTTTAGTACGGTATTGCACTCCCAAAGTGCCGAGTCCGACATAGGTCTAGGACTGCCGACCCAGGCGTCCTGGATATCATCCGTAAATGGATTCCCCTGCGACAAAAAAAAAATGTGACTCCAAGGCTCCCTCTTATTTAAAAGATAGATTTGAATTTATAGGGGATCATTCCTCTCTAAGATCTTAAAGGAGACTAATGCTAAAATTGCCTGTACATAAAACTAAATTTTTTAGTCAGTCTTTTACCATTCAGGCAATTAAGCTATGGAATATTCTAGCATTATATATAAAAGAAGCCAAATCACTCCCAACGTTAAAAAAAATAGAGGCATTACCATAATGCTGGAGACGATTCGAATGAAATTTGTATAACCGTACCGTAAGATAACCGTACTTTATACGAATGCGTTCAAACGAACAAACTTTTTTTTTAATATTAAATATTAATATATAATAACTTTCACTTTGCTTCATATTACGACACACAACAATGATGGTCATACTAATCGCTACGGTGACGTCACATCCGGTTACCATACCGTCATGGTGGAATGATCTGGATTATTCGATTTTTTACTTTGTGTGTGTATGTAAATATTTTATGTACAATAACAATATATTTACAATTTTATTAGTTTAAAGTACTTCTTTTAGTTTTAATTGATTTTAAAAGAGAAATTTTCGAAGTTTTCTTTCAAAGTGTAATTAGAAATAAAATGTAATTAACTCTTTTGAGACACACGTTGCTTACATATATATGACTGATATGAAAAACTATAGCATAAAAACAAATTATAAACAAAAACCAAAAAAAAATGGTTACTTTCCAGATTTGTGTTTAAAACTGTTATAGTACGACCGTCACCACTACAACGGTAGTTTCAATAACGCTAATAGTCACTGGTTCGATTTCCGAGAGTGAATATTGTAATCATCCAAGTTTTTGTTACTAGTCTGGTTGTCCTTTTAAGTCAATGCGCCTTGGAGATCTCGTTAAGAGTGTATGCTACCTCAAATTGCTTATTTTCCACTCGGCAGGATGTCCATATCTTCCAAACTATTTAATATTTAGGTTTCAAATTTATGTATGGTAAAGTTCAGGACATAAACTATCTTTCATATGTTTCGAAAACACGATTCCATAAAATTTTATCGATACAAAAAAATCGCAAAGTTACCTCTATTTTTTTTAATAAATCCTTAATATCTCAGTAAATATAGAAGTTATGGACTTGAGATTAAGCATGGTAATTGAAATAAGTATGAAGAACATTTTATATGTTGCGGTTTTAAAAAAATAACTATTGATAAGGTTTGTGGGGAGAAAATACCTATAATTCGTGCGACGAACAACCAAGCGCTCTCAATTCTCATATATGTCAGTACTCAGTAGGGATGTGAGATTAATAGAAAAGAATCGATTAAATAAAAATCGATTAATCTTGATTCAATATTAATCGATTTCTCAAAAATCGATTAATACAAAAATAAATAATCGATTTTTACGAAAATCGATTATTTTATTAATCTTTTCTTCTTCTCTTCTTAATCTTCTTATTAACTTTTTTCTATTATTTAAAAATCTACATGCTTTTCATATTCCAATAATAAGCCTAAGAGATTCATATTAACAATTCATCAGGTTAAAAATCAAATAAAAAAATAAAAAAATAACCAATTAAAAAAAAAAAAACAAAGCGAATGTTCCTGAAAACTTTCAAGGTAGAGAATAAGGAAGGACAAATTTTCAGTACGATTAAACGTTTTACTATGATAAAAATGAAATGGTGAGCATCCCAAAAAAATCTTATGGTCTGAAAAACTAAAATATAAATCAATTAAAAAAAATCGTCGTAAATTTTCAGTACTATTTTATAATCACAGCACAATAGCATTTTTGTTGTATGGAATGTTTTTTATGGATCTAGCTGCATTTTCTACACTGATTTCAAATCTATACTCAGATTTGTGCTAGCAGCTCTACTTTTTGAGATATGAAGGGTAGCTATTTTTATCAAAAAAACATGGTTTCTCGTCACATAACAATTTATTTAACTATCTAATTAGAACAAAACTTTCTTTTATGTGACTTTCTTGAATAAGTTGGAGTTTTACTACTATTCTGGATAATCCAACAGTAGTCAGTACTATAGTAATCATACTTTCACTCCAATAGCCTTGGTAGCGCTCCTCCATGGTGCAAATATCCTGATGAAAGCGTTCTCTCTGCTCCTCGCTTAAATCTCAAAGATTTTCACGAAATCGATCAAGGTGGCTATGAGGAAAATGCATCTTAGTGCTGTTGCGTCCAAGTTGCTGTAAGTATAATAGTAACTGCTTGACGTGGTCAGGAAAGTCGACGGACTTCTTATTTCTCAAAAAGTTTTTTACGAGCCAAATAAACCCATTCCATGCATTTTTGTCTGTGGTGTTGTGGAGATCTCTTATCAAATCATTTAGGTCCTCTTAGTTTAATGGTATTAGTCTTTCGGCGTCTTGGAATTTGCTACCACTCTTTTTGCAGCTTGTATCACTTTCCTTCATTAGTTGAACAATTTTGTGTGGACATACGTGAGATGTACTTGGTTGGGGTTCTAATGTATCAGTAGTAGAGGACAGGTCTAGTATTGAGGGCACAGTAGGATAAACTCACATGGAATGATTTTGGCGGTTAATTCCTGTTATGTTTACAACGCAGAAATAACAGTCGTTGTGGTAGTTTGACGGTTCACGCCAAATCATAGAAATAATAAGGTTCAAGGAATCCCTCTTATTATTTTTCCATAATCGTAAAGACTCCATACACGTTTTACACACTTTATTCGGTATCCAAGACTTGTTGTTTGTTTCCAATGGGTGTTGAATGTACTACATGTAGGCATTTTTCACAAAGTCTGACACATTTAAACAGAATATTTTGAATTTATATTTGCCACAAATGTGACTAAATTTATTTGTATTGTTTACACAGGTCCTTATAGACGAAGCCATTACAAAAAAAAAGAAACAGAAACTAGTAAGATGTTGAAGATAGCGATATCAACAGTCAAATGCATTTTAAGGTGTACCTGTATCTCCTAAATTAGAGCTGCTAGAAAAAATCTGAGGATAGATTTTAAAAAAAAGCAAACCTAAATTAGTAAACAAAAAGTGAAAAATGTCATACAACAAAAAAAAGTTCGATTTTATTGTGGAGTGAATAGACTAGTTTTAAAATAAAATACTTAAAACGATATGTAATTAACAAACTAAACGACTACGTTGTGGTCTCAAAAACTAAAATATAATCTTTCGCTGTTTATAAAATTGAAACTTACTTCAAGTTTTTTTCATCCGTCGCATAGATGGCGATATGATGAAAATCGATTTAAACGCGTAATTTATATAATCGATTTATTAAAAATCGATTAATATGACTTTAACAATCGATTATAAAAAATCGATTAAAATGAAATAAAAATCGATTTATATAAAAATCGATTATTTTTTAACATCCCTAGTACTCAGTACCGCTCCGGCTTTCGTAAGGGATACCTGTGTCGCTTGCGCTCGAATTGAACGGAGGACGGTACTATACTTTTTTACTTTTTGAGCTTGAATACTTTCATTCAACATCTATATACATATAATAAAATGGTAGGAAAGTCAAAACTGTACATTGAATATTTTTTTTAAAGAATACTTGGGGTGTAATCATGTTCCGAAAAGACGCGCGCGCTCCCCGCGAGCGTGTTGCGGTTGCGACGAAGTGGGGGTGAAATCTGAATTCGAGCTGAGGTAGGGTGGACCCTTAACCCCGTGGGCCCATTACGTTAATTGCGCGACCGCGAGAAATTACTGTGGTGTTGAATTTTAATTCAGGCTCAGCTATTGAAATTCGATACCACAGCTATTTCTCTGATTGCGCTAGTTACGTAATAGTCCCACGGGTGGTTTTTATGAATGGTAACGATCCTTAGGTGGGGAAATTGTCCGCAGTCCCACAGTTGAGGAACATACTAGATTAAATTTCAACCCTTGTATATTAGAATAAATCCTAGCCCAGCAGTGGGATAATCACAGGCTGATACAATTTGGTTCAGTTCAGTCAAAAATTACATAATTAATATAAACTAATTTAAAAAAAAGAATATGATAAAATTGAAATCAAAAATTTATAGTCAAACGTCAAAAGCACTTTTGAATCGTTGTTTGACAGAGTACATATTATTATTTAATTAATTAATCATAGTTAATGGGAAAATTTTACGGTGATTTTGTAATAAAAGTCATCTTCACGAGCACAAAACTATATTTATTAAACTATCTACAATATATTTGAGATTTAGTTACACGGACAGGACGTTGCCAATAATATTTAAAGTATACAGTGCTACCAACCAAAAAAGAATTAAATATAGCCAGCCTTAGTTAAATTTATAAACATTGCCATATTCAATAAAACTGAACAGTTACCCTTTTAAAAACCGTCGACACATTATATTCAACCATTATAAACTCAGTTATGCGCAAAGAGTATAGTCATATGTCCTGAATGAAACAGCGCATAAACTGAGCCCACACATTTTTGTCATTTATAAAATCTTGTACCGAATAATATGCTTTGGCTATTGAATAATTTATAAAATAAAATTTAAAATTATTTATTTGCAATTGTAAAATCGCTTATAAGATTTTATTACATTAATTATTTTAATATATGCTTTAAATTTGTTGTAACTATAATTTACAGGTAAAATACTTAGGACAGAGCGATGCAAGAGGTCTATGGGGTATCAAGCACACGAGGAAACCCGTCGATTTGATGGTGGCTGCAGCGAAAGCACTACCACCAGGTATGTTACAAATATATATTCAAGAACACTAAGGAAATCTTGACCTAGAGGGTCATCTAGTCAGTTCTTACCAGTCAATACAATATTTTTACTCTACCTTATATTTTCCATGCTTTTTTCTACAACAATCTGTTTACTATTCTTTGTCACTAAAGATTTAGAAGAATGTCAGCGTTATCTTAAATATTTCACTCTCAACGATCCATCAATCAATGTAATATCTCAAGTAGTTGTGAGAAATAAAATTGGAATTGTGTAAATTCATATTTAAATACATAGTCATTTAATCATTATTAATATTTAATTATAATATAAATACAATGAGTATTACTTGTAATAATAATAATAATATTTATTGGCAAAAAAGGACATTTCTTCTTATTAAAGTAATTTAACTATAGTCTGTTCGCGTTAAGAAAATAGTGACTCATCAAAGTAAAGGCGTATTCATACTGGGGTAAAAATTAAACCATTAATATTAAAGCAAAGTTTTTATGACAGTATTTTAAAATATTAAAATTAAGTAGTTATTACATTAAAAAAATGATTAGAATTGTCAGAACTGTATTTTTAGAAACACCGCATGCACTAGCCTTTTTCACTACTATACTCTCCATAGTCACGTTTTGGTCACCACACTGTTTAAAGTACTTAAAAACATTGTAAATCACTCGTCTTTCTCCGCTATGTAATATTGATCCACTATTATTTTTAAGAATAGGTGAGGTATTCATTTTTAAAATTGGCAAAGAACACGTGCGTACTGTCTGAAGGGTTTCAACTGTTCAAAGTGAACACGACTTTATAATTTACTGTGATCTTATTGGTCAAGAGGCGTGGCTAAGCTGAGTGACAACGATGAGTCACTATTTTCTTAACGCGAACAGACTATAGATAGTTAGATAATAAAATTATTATAGTCTCTAAAACTGAACTAGGAGACCTGTGTTTCTGTTTCAAACTTACTTTTATAGTAATATTTTAACGATTAGAGGCTTATGACCTGCTTATTAATGAAATGAATGAACCTGTAAACAACCCACTGCTGGGCAAAGGGCATCCTCTCAATATAAATAAATAAATAAATATGTTTAACACACACACGGTCGTCTGCTCCTAAGGTAGGCAACTTAATGCCTGCGTTATAGGTAACATCCGACTGATATACATTTTTTTTAATAAATATACATATAAATAATACATATATAAATAAACATATATTACACCCAGACTCGGGGCGGGAATCGAACCCAGGACCCATGGAGCAGAAAACAGGGTCACTACAAACTGCGCCAACGGTCAGTCAATATAATAAAAGAGTTGGAGCTTGATCCCTGTCATCATAATCAATGTCCCTATTGTACCTACGTATTATCTTTTATTAATGTCGGTAACCAAAAATCACTGTCCATAATGGCACCTAGAAACAAGTCGATATTGGATATGCTACATAGTCAATTAATAAATTATTATATATTCTGTCTCCAGTCGCCATTCTAACTTCGCACTGTAATATCGTCGTAATAATTAATTATTGTAAATTATATTACAATACATATATCTACACTCAATTGACTTTCATTACATCATACACAAGACATTTAGGCAAACTCTCATGAGTAACGATCGCTATCACATCGCATAGATGTCTATGATAACAAACGGGACCAACGATTTTACGTGCTCTCCTAGGCATGGTGGGGAGACCCACATGAACAAAACCCAGACCAGCAACAAATATTTATACAGATACAAATCTTTGCCCTGAGCGGGAACTGTAACCGCTGGCGTTAGGACGTCTACACGGACACTACATTAGAACGACTGTCTATACCATTGTATTAATTGCCAGCAGAAAACCAAGTACTTCCCCTGATTTATTTAATCACCATCACTAATCGATATTCTATATTAATCAAGGAGTCACATAATTATATATATTAAACAGGAAAATAAAGTTGTGAATAGAAATACGAAAGGGTTGTAAAAAGGAAATTTACTTTCCAACTAACTAGTTACTTTATGATATTCTTCTATAACACTGTTTTATATCTTAATCTACTAGTAGTGTACAAGCTGTTATAAATTAAGTATATACCAAATAGTCTTTTAACAAATCAATCATTCTTATCATGCTTTAACTATTTGATTAAAAGTCTATACCGGATTTTATCGCGTTTATTAAAAACTTTACAGTTTATCAATATTTTAAATTAAATTATTTCCCGACGTTTCGGACCCTTTACAGCGTCCATGATCTCGGGATTAACTACCCATTATTATTATTTTTATTTAATTATAATGATATGATGACAGGTTGGAATAGCAGTTTGACTAGTGCTAGTGTCAATGGTCGCGGGTTTGATCCTCTGATATGACAAAAGTTTGCCCTATACCTTGTGCTACATAATTCTTTGTTACAAACTGGGTTTTTGTGTTTGTATCGTTTTTTGAATATTGACCCCCGACACAGCGTTAACATCCTACTGAGGGTTCGTGAGTCGGAGCCTTTTAAAAAAAAATAAAAAAAAGAAAGAAAAAGAAAAAAAAAAGTTGATAACACGTCTTTACGACTCTTTAAGCGGCAATGTCAAAATTTTACGCTAAAAGTTATACCATTTTTTTACAGGTCAAGTATTACCAATAGTGAGGCTAACAATCACAGTGGACGGAGTACACTTGGAAACAATAAAACAAGAAATAAAAAATGAATTTGAACATATGGCAGTCTTCTTCAATATCGAATCAATATCCTATGGTGTTCAGGACCTAGTCTACACGAGGGTCTTCTCCATGATCATTGTGAAGGACAACGCTGATATCAAGGGTCTAAATCCGTTCGAGTGTCACGCATTCGTTTGTGAATCAAGGTGAGAAAATTATTTCAGTTAAAAATGTAATAGAAAACACTTAAATTAAAGGTTTACTCTCTAAACATGAATCAGTGGAATTTCACTAATTTTAAGTGACTATTCGCTTTTTATCAATATGAGAATCACGCAGAATGAATGACTATTCACTGATTTGATCATTGAATGTGTATGTATTTTAGTGAGTATTTACTAACTTGTTATTGAAATTCACTGATATGCAGTGAATACAGCTTCACCAACATAATTAATGAAAATTCCACTGATTCATCTTTAAAAAGCACAATTACAAAGTAATTAATAAAAATGCATTAACTATTATCTGACAAGTTGGGGCCGTGGGTATAACAATTGACTGTGGCGCTAACGGTCGCGGTTTTGATATCCGCTTATGACATTGTTTGTCGTGGTCTAGACTGGGATATGTGTGGTGTTTATTGTCTGGACCCCCGATATAAAATTTTATCCTATTAATGTTAATGAATATTATTGTTTATTAAACGCATTATATTATATCGAATAAGATGGTGCAAAAGTAGACTTATCGTAAAAATGCATGTCTAAGAACTAAATATGGAGTACCTACGGAGCAAATCTTTAATATTTTATATTATTATATTAAATTCAGTTAATTTAACTTAAGAAGTTTACGTTTTAGCTTAACAATTAACAAAAATTAAATAGCTTGAATGTCACAATAGCCAAGAGATAGCCATAATGTTGCAATAATTGATGTTGACAAATTGCAATTTAAATGCGATTGAGAAGCGAGAGCTAAGTATATGAATATTGTTTTTTAAAAGAAAAAAAAACGAATGAAAGTTTATAATTAAATACATATATATTTTTAAATAAAAATATGTATATTTTCTGGCTTTTTTTAAGTACACCACTTCAAATATTTCACATAAAATAAATACTCCGTAACGATATTTTATCGTACGACCTAAATCTGTACTATTTTTCCCACAGATTCTTATCAATGTATAAAATTGGATGTGTGACGAAATCACATTTATATTAGCGATTCAGAAATGCTTTGTTATGAGTCATGGTCATTATACTAGTTGCAAAGATTACACTTGTATTACACTTGTCGTATCAGCAATGATCGGGGCATTTTGTGGCCATGATAAAAATTATCCACAATTTTATGGCTTGTTTAAAATAATTAAACCATAATCTTGTCTTTTAACAATGGTTTGCCGCAGCGACCACTGAAATTGACTGTTATGCCAAACTTCCTATACTATATTTTATATATAAATAAAAATGTTGAAACAATCATGTCGAAGGCCATATCGTTACCCATCTCGATATCGGCTGGAAATTCAACTCTATAATTTGTTGACGAGTACATCTACCTAGGACAAAATGTCCAACTTGGTAGGTCCAACTTCGAGAGAGAGGTCGATCGTCGAATCCAGCTAGGATGAGCAGCGTTTGGGAAGTTAAAAAACAACTTTTCATCCGTCATAACTCAGTGCCTGAAATCGAAAGTCTTCGACCAATGTGGGTTACCACTGATGACATACGGATCTGAGACGTTTTCTCTGACTAAAGGCCTTCTAAACAAGCTCCAAGTCGCATAGCGTTCAATGTAGAGGGCTATTCTTGGTATTTCTCTGCAAGATCGAATCAGAAGGTTGCAAATATAGTCCAATGGATTTGCAAGCTGAAGTGGCAATGGGCATGGCACATAGCTCGTAAAACTGACGGCCGATGGAGCAGAAAGGTTCTCGAATATAGACCACGTACCGGCAAGCGCAGCGTCAGACGGTCGTCCACGAGATAAACAGACGACTTGAGGAAAATCGCCCGAAGCCGTTGGATGGAGGCTGCTTTGAACCGGTCGCTCTGGAGGTCAATAGGGTAGGCCTACGTTCAGCAATCAAGCTCAGTATAGTAGCGCCATCTATTTTAGAGATATATCATACAATGTATAAATAGCATAGGCCGAGCGACGACGGTAAAAAAAAATATACTCTTCACATCCTGTGTCTAATTAAAGGGCAAAGGTTTATTCTTACATTAGATAAAAAATGATTATTCTCACGATTATTTTAACCAGTAGTATTATGTAAGCCTAATGTTATTGTAACCGTAATATGATATAATTTACAGTTAAAAATATATTTATAAATCTAATCTTATATTCTAAAGGTTCGAACTTGTTTGAACGAACTCATCGCAAGATACTACCAATGTGATTTGAAAAATACATGTATTATTGTTTGTTTATGGAGAAAGATTGTACACTGTTAAATTTTTTGTATATTTACTACATGTTTTGTAAGCAAATGCATACTAAAATTACAAAACCTTGTATTGTATTGCCATTTTAATACGCATTTGTTTTAATATTGCATCTTGTTATAGCCAAAGTACTAAACAGGTTGCAATATTTCACAATGTTTTTGTATTTATCAGATACTTATAGTAATTTTATGGTTCGGAATTTAATTTTACTAAGATAATCAATAAAATTACTAATCAAAATTTGCTATTTGAATTACAATAAGTGTTAGGAAATATACTACATATTTCATTTAAATCATGTACGTTATGTGTTTAACAATTCTTCAAGTCGCTAAATGGCGCTACCGTTTGGTTCTACAGAATCTATATACAGGTCTCCATACAAAATTAATTGACTAAGGGTTTTTTTTATTAAATCAAAGTCATTTCACCTTGCAATGGGGTATTTACATTGTAGGTCCCGTAGTGCAGGTGTGATTTTGGACGTGTGGAACGATAAACGTTTTAAACGTATCAAATCGTTTTTTCTGTCAGTGTTATAATATTTTCAAACTGTTTTGTAGTGAAATTACAATAGATTTTTGTATAATAACTATATTTATTTGATATATTTTGTTTAGTGAAATTACAAATAATGTATAGTAATATTACTACATAAGGTTTTAATAACCTGTTAGTAATTTTGCGAAAGATGATTTGTAATATTTTGAAACTGAGTTGTTGTACATTGTGTAGTAAAATTACAGAACTGAGTTCCTTTATTCCAAAACAGTGGTGCGTAAAAACTTCGTACACAAATTATTAAAATTACTACAGACATTTTTAAGAGTGTAGGCTATATAACATGACATATACGTCAATGCTGGTTAAGCCGAGCGTTAAAAAAATAATAAACGCCAAACAGCCACAGTAGAAATTGTATAGTTATTTGTCATTTAGTATCGGAAATTCATGTATTTTATATATATTTACAGAAACGCAGCCCGTCGACTAACATATTCACTAGCTGCCGCCTTCCAGGATTATTCAAGGCGAGTGAAAGAAATGCAAACTGCAGGTACGATAAATAATTTATATTATACATTAATTAATATTTAAATTATATATAATTAAGTTTTAACCGACATCAAAATTGGGAGATACTAGATTACGCTTTATATTTTTTAATTATTTACAGATTTTAATATTTATTTCTTAATATATATAATATTTCTCTAGGGTAGTATTATTACTATCTTTACCCCATAACTATATAAATATATATATATATATATATATATATATATATATATATATATATATATATATATATATATTGCAGAAAATCTACCCTAAAGGTAAAAAAATGGATATTTAAGTCAATTTTTTATTACTTTAATATATGGGAGGGATGCGCTGTGCCGCGCTCCCGGCTGCATGGGTATCACCATCTTGCTTATTTCTTCCGTGAAACAGCTTTGCTGTGTTTCGGAAAGAAGGGCAAGACAGGCAGTGTAATTACTGGCACCGAGACTTAACATCATATGTCTCAGGATAGGCAACACATAAATGAGTTGGCTGGGCTAGTTCCAGGTAAACTAGTTTATGTTCATGGGCGACGTCGACCACTTACCATCAGGTGGCACGTCTGCCAGTTTGCCTATCCAACTAACATATAAAAAAAATATATATATATAAAAAAATGTTTTTACATTATAATTTAAATTTTTTACATTGCTATCATTTTGTTTATCTTCAATGGTGTTCTTATTCATTATTATCACAGGTTATATTTATTATAATTTATTACTGTGTTATATACAATTCATTATTACTTATGTAAATTACATATACACCTTAACTTAAAACTTCTATCGTCAGGCTTAACATAGCTCACAAACTTCCCATAGGTACCTAGTCTCGGTAGCTTACCATAGAACTGTAGTATTTTTTCGATATTCCTACAAATAGAATTCGATTAAAGAATTATTTGATTTGGATTTATAATTTGTTTAATAAACACGACGAATAAAAATAACTCAGTTGGAGTTAATAGTAAAACATAAAAACATGCAGTAATAAATTTTGTTACCTCTAAATAGACAGAGATCCTATGTATCTATTCTCGATATAAATTTATCGTATTTACATTTATAAAATGTCTAATTTCTAGTATTTATTTATTTTTATAACTTTTCAGTTTAACCGTTACATATCGAACCAATGATAAAACCGCTCAATTCAAATTAAGATCACACCATTGTAAGTCACCCTAAATATAATCTTCTGTCCTCCATCTGAATCTGTACTTCTACTTAGTTGTAACTTCCTCCTCCTATTAATTTATATACTCGTACCTACAAGCTTCAGTCTTATTTTGCTTTATAAAGCGCTTGATATCTTACGCGTGTTTTAATTCTTGTAAAATTAAGATATAATTTTAATTAATATTTGGAGAAGTGAGGGACAGAGGGTGTAAAGTTCCTCAACCACCATTAAAAATGGAGGATCCTCCGACCAGATGGGTGTTGTGGTCTGGTGGGCTACTGGCCCCCGACGGTTGTTGTCGGGTTCTTGTATATATGTTCAATCGCTTTGATACTTTGATAGCGCGATGTAGGATACGTCAGTTCGTATGTGGCGAGATAGATGTCGCCACAAATAATTTACTTATCATCTTCTTAAATAAACAGGCTTCCTAATTCGAAATAAATTCAGATAAATCTAGTACATATATCGGGAAACTAGTACGTCCAATATACACTTTTGTACATACTCACGTATAGAAACAGTATAGTATCTTAGGATTATAAAACAGATAAGTTAATTATGAAATCAATATCATAAAATATAAATCATAATATATACATATATACAAATATTGTAATTAATAAAAATCAATTTTATTTATTTCTCTTTAACGCGCGATACATCAAACAAAACTTTTTAACGTTTTTGTTCTTCATAAACAATTTATGTTAAAACTATTTTATATATGAATAAAAATGTATGCATTATAATACCATGTAAACGCGGCAAGCCTATCTATACTAATATAATAAAGCTGAAGAGTTTGTTTGTTTGTTTGTTTGTTTGTACGCGCTAATCTCTGGAACTACTGGTTCGAATTGAAAAATTATTTTTGCGTTGGATAGCCCATTTACCGAGGAAGGCTATAGGCTATATAACATCATGCTATGACCAGTAGGGGCTGAGCAATAATAATAAATGTTCCAAAAACTGGAAAATAAAATCTTTTTTGAGAGCTTCCGTTGCGACCTTTATTATTTCTCTTTTCGAGTCATTTTTTAACTACAGTTCCACTTTTGACGTAAATATAACATCACTCTTTTATTGAGAATTTTCGAAAAAAAAAAATGTCAATAATACGTGAACGACCCAGAAAACAAACCTGAGACCCCTTGTTCGGCTCTTAGAGTAATTGTTTTTCCCTCAAATTAATCGGGTGAAACCGCGGGGCACAGCTTGTCCAGGATAAATATATTAAATCATATTTTTCTACAGACATTTTCACATCATGTGTTGAAAGTGCTATAAAGAGTCATACACCTTTTTTAATTACATTAAACTATTTACTCATGTAATATATATGTTATATCATATTATTTATATAACATTTTCGTTTCTATCATATTATGATTTTTCAATCTTCTGTATGTTAATAATTATTACCTAATAAAATTTTATTTAATTCTATTTCTTATTTCAGAAATAGACGAAAAGCCACCGAGCTTGAAGAAACGCTTCGCCATCGATTTGAGGACGCCAGAGGAAATAGAAGCTGACTTAGAAACGGAAGCATAACTAATTTATAATATAAGACAAATAGAAACACAAAAACTTATAAAGTTAAATTATGTATGAAGAAAGTACCAAGAAACATTAACGCGAAACTTACATTACGATTTTAAGCATATACACATTCTCTAAACACAAATCAGTGGAATTACCATTAATTACATTAGTGAATCTCTTTTCACTACATATCAGTGAATTTCATTAAAAAGTTAGTGAACACTCACTAATACAGATACACATATTGAGTGATTAAATCAGTAGACTCTGATATTCACATATTCATACATTGAATAGTCGCTAATTCTGCGTGGTACGATTCTCGAATTGATCAAAAAATGAATAGTCACTTAAAATTAATGAAATTCCACCGATTCATGTTTAGAGAGTACACATGTACATATATTCACTAATACACATACACATATTCAATGATCAAATCAGTAGACTCTGATATTCTGAGTGGTACGATTCTCACATTGATAAAAAGTGAATATTCGCTTTAAATTAATGTAAAATCCGTAGTTCATGTTTAGAGATCACACAAATTCATTGTAATCTTACAAAAATAATGTTAAAAACAATTTTTTGTAAACAAACCTACAAAAACAAATACACACAAACAAATAAGTTATAATTTAAATTATATAGATTAAAAATATTTGTGATTGTAGTATATTAGACGTGCTTAATTTTAATTTATTTAATAAATATAAAAATAGTTTAATACCAAAACAAAAAATAAAAAATTAGAGAAATCAATTTGTACAACACGGTTTGATTTAAAAGCGATTTATTTCATATTTCCTCAAAATAATTTATTTATCATTATAATTATTCATTACAATTATTATAAAAACAAAGAGATTTTTTTACAAAATAAATCTTTCTTTTCAATATTATTTAAACATTTTTAAATATTAATGTCGAAATTTAATTTATAGTATTTGAAACAAATTTTATTTGTTTTTATTAAAAACAATGGCCAGTGATATTATTTTACGTCATTCAAATATCGTAAGTATAAAATAACAATATGTACATATTTCAATACATTCTAATTCAACAAAAACTTTAGTACGTATGTCATATGACTCAATACGACACTTTTTTTTTTCTTAACAAATATCTATTAATAAATTTATAATTAACTAATTATGAAATGAGTTTATAATAACTAATTTCGATAAGCTTTCAATACGTATAAGTTCATAATTTTATTATTTTTAATACAAAAGGTAATATAAAACTAAGCTGCCAATATATTACTGGCATGCCAAAAACATTATATTGTAAGATGATATATTCAAACATCAACTTTATTTACTTATTCGTAAATAAATAGGACGTATATTATTGCAATTATCGCTTGCACTATATAACTTAAAATTTTGTATATTACTACAATTAAATTTTTAAATACCATTTTTTATCCGACTACTACGATTATCTAAAAACACAAAAAATATGTTCACCAGAGTTTTATAGGACTTTTCAATTTTTTTACGAATAATCTATTTACATTTAATAAAAAAAAGAATACTTGGGGTGTGATCTACAATCGATACCGAAGCCAAAAATATACTTATATAGTATAAACTCAAAAAGTACTGCATGTATTTACTTCAAATCTGGCACGAATATTATTAAGAAGTCGGGTCAACATATAGGCTACATATTATCACGCTATCACCTACGGGAAACGAGCAGTGAACCTTTATTTTTTCAACGTATTCTGTAACAACGTGTAATCTAATAGCGTTAACGCAGACGACGCGGGCAGCAGCTAGTATCTTAGTTAAAAAATCGTGCGTAGTAATTTAATAAAAAATTTAGTCCAAATTTTATTTTGAAAATTGCTTTATGAATAAATAATTACATTATGAATACCAAAGGCTTTGTTTCAACTAATTTTATCTATACTTAATTTATTACATATTATATTGATAGTTGCTTTGATTTTATCGTATCTAATAAATCGTATGAAAACTCCCAGAAGTGAAAAAAACATTAAAATTTGATTAATGCATTTTTTTAAATATATTGTATAATAAAACCATAATGTTGCTATTTATTATAGTTATAATTATATTTAAGAAGTATATAGTTATATTTTATTTCAATAATTATTTTAAGTGTACCAATAGTATAATAAAATGTAATTAAAAAATAATTTACATCAAAATCCGTCCAAGGATTTATAAATGTATTTAATTTTATATATTTTTTGCAAAATTATCATTTATATTTTTTTGCCGTTGCTACAAATAGAATAAATTTGTTTTAAGCTGTTTGAAATCGTCTATTATTTCTAACGACCCTTTTCGGCTTGGAAAAGTAGGCCTATATACCTACTATTTTACTGATATTTTCATTAACCGATTCCGTGACGACAATTTCAATTGAAGTAAAATTAATTTGATTTTAATCGTTGCGGTCATGCTTTAGTTGTGTTCTAAATTCTAATGGATGATTGACAATCTGTCATTGTGTCCGCCAGCTTGTCAAACGATCAAATGTCACCTGAAAGGAATTTATATCATAACTGAAACGCTTACTTAATAAAATTGTATATTCAAATATGCACCTTGAAATATTTGACATAAGGTTCACATTGGCTTATAAGATGTAAAGTGAAAAATCGTTCCGAGCATTCCGTTGACTTCTGGTATTTTGTCTCTTTCTTACGAGTTGCCTTGAATCCATGGTAGAAAGAGATGCAATCCCTCTCTTAGGAACGTTTTTTGAGTGCACGTGCGCATCCCAGTTTGTATATAAATTCCTTGGTTGTGCTCTAATGAATGATTGACAATCTTTCATTGTCAAACGATCAATTGTCACCTCCAATCGCAATCGTCAATAATCAACAACAACCATCAGTTGATTTTAAATACAGTTAATTGTGCTTTATTCTAGACCAGTGATGACGAACCGACGGCACGCGTGCCATTGATGGCACGCGACACAATATTTTGGGAATGTCACCGATCACGAAATTCATAACGCACAAGAGTGAAGTAGGGGTATTTTATGAAGAGCGAATGCGGGTGATCCTACGCGGAGGAGACAAATGTTTAAAGAAGCTAGCTCATACTATTTTAACAATATTCTCATCTGTCTATGCCTGCGAGTCATTATTTTCACAGATGAATAACATTAAGACTCCACTAGAAACCATTTGACAGATGAATTCAGTCCAGCATGCATTCTGCTATAATAAAACATCTTGCAACCCTGATATAAGTTATTTGTCATCTAATCTGCAAACAACAAAATTCGCACTAATTTTACAATAATTAAACTACGCGTGTAATTGTTTTTTTTTTATTTAGTTGATTGACACAATTTATTATTTTCCCAATAATTACAAAGTCAAAATTATTTGAGGGCAGGATGGCCAGAAATAAAAATGTCTCAAACATCTGGTCAGCCGCCTTCGCACCGTAGTGAGGTCAACAGCTTCTGTATCAAAATTATTTGAGGGCGGGTGGCCAGAAATAAAAATGTCTTAAATATCTGGTCAGCCGCCTTCGCACCGTAGTGAGGTCGACAGCTTCTGTATCAAAATTATTTGAGGGCGGGTGGCCAAAAATAAAAATGTCTTAAATATCTGGTCAGCCGCCTTCGCACTGTAGTGAGGTCAACAGCTTCTGTATCAAAATTATTTGAGGGCGGGTGGCCAGAAATAAAAATGTCTTAAATATTTGGTCAGCCGCCTTCGCACCGTAGTGAGGTCAACAGCTTCTGTATCAAAACTATTTGAGGGCGGGTGGCCAGAAATAAAAATGTCTTAAATATCTGGTCAGCCGCCTTCACACCGTAATGAGGTCAACAGCTTCTCGTACCTTAATTTTAGCTAGTGACGTCTAATACGTCAAAAAATAACAACATATTGTGATGATTGTGAATGAAATGATTCTAACAATTGTTTCTTTATTATTTGTCATTAAAACAGTGATATTACGGTTCCAAAATCTTGTGACAGAAGGATAAACAGACAGCAAAGTCTAGTGATAGAGTATTGTAACATTCTTCATTAAGGATAAGTAGATTAAAAGAAAACCAGACACACATTACAGAAATAAAACAATATACATATTTATACATTAATTCTATTCAATTCATCCAAGACTCGTAAAACAAACACAAACTTTCTTCTAGTTGCTTTGACTTTTTCCCGATTACCCTCCACAAATAACCTGAAGTTTACTTTTGAAAGAACCGCAGCCTCATCCTCTAAATTGTCCACAAGAATCAGTACACTAAGATGTAGTAATACAACACCAAGTTTTTTCTTATTTGCTTTCCTTAAGTAAATTTTTTTAAGATCAGAAAACCAATTTTGTTGATCGAATGTAGTTACCATCGATATGTGTTTAATTGCATCGTGTAACTGTAAATAATAAAAACATTATTCTTAAGTAATAACATCAAATCGATCAAACATTAAATGAGGCGAAATGGCGGACGTAATCTGAAAATATTTTATAACATAATTTGTAAACTTTGCTGTAGTGGAACAGCTTTTACATATTCCACTTCTAGACTAAAGCTTCTATAGATTTCTATACTGATATGATTCTGTTCTCTAGTTTTTGTGTCTCATTTTGTTTCATGCTGAGCGTAAGAGATACTGACGTGAAAAAAATAGAACAAAACACTTTTATTTAAGTTTTATTTTGTTTATCGCAAAAAAGGGGAATACTTTCACCCAAATACAGAGACAAATCAGGCACGCTACATTTAAATTTATAAGCGAAAACGCAAGTCATGGAATTAATACATACGTGTATATTTTTCTTAACTATTAAGCTTGAGAGTGTATTTGAAACTTACATAAATTTAAACTCAGCACCACCTATAAACCCCCACCCCATATTCCCCTATAATGTCTCCGTGCTTTATTACATATCCCAGGAGCCCGATTTGTAAAATTTATTATACTTTTAAACTATCTGCTTACCAATGGTCTATTTATTATTACAGTCAGTAACGTATGACCCTTCAACTCACAAGCGCGGATCGTGTCTTTGAATATCAAACATTCTGTCAAATACAAAAGTTGTCGTATTACAAACAAAATAGATTACTTACATCGTTTAAATTAGTTTGTACATTTTTCAGGAAATCTTCGAAATCATTTAATAACCCCAAGTTTTGTTCATTCTTAGAGTAATTTATATTTCTAATATACTTAGCGAAATCCTTCCACAATACTAAGGGATGTTTGATTCCTTTATTCTTCCGATTCTTAGGTAGAAGTGCTTTTCTTTCCCTTTTCTTGACATTGACCCTATTTTCTCTGCCATATTTGTGTAATGAAGTATTTGATGATTTGAATAGGTATAGACAGTATTTTAATAATTCCAGATCTTTAGGGTGTATAACTTCACGGTGTTTCAGATTTTCTCTAAAATTTCAAAACTAAATAAAGAATCTTTTCTCAGTTAAGGATTCTGGTAAAGTTTTAATTACTCTTCTATAATATATTTATGATTACCAGTTGTTTTTTATTAAATTAATGTATTTAGCTACTGAAGATATAAACAAAACTGATTAATAAAGCAACAATTAATAAATTTAGGCGTATGGTAATGTGTATAATCAGAAGTAGAGAATCGCATTAAGCTCTAATTTTTCTCCTTAGTAAGAATATTCCTACACAAACCATGACTAACAACTTTACCCAGAATTGGCAGAACATTTACAGGGTAGCTGTGTGATAGTTTACAGAATGATAAATTAAGTATATAATTAATGGAGGCTACAAGTATTGCCAAATTTTGTTGTATTGAAAATATCATAAAAATGATTAAAATATATCAATAATTATATTAGCATTTGCAAAAAATTGTAAAATTCAAGAAAACCTGCTTTTATCGGACATAATTCTGAGACATGTATTATCATTTAAATTGCATGTGATATTAATTTAATATACTAACTTTAAAATGATATCTTCGTTACTTACGTTAGATCTAGCAGCTTCCATACAGCTGTTTGGATGTCTACGGAAGACCTTAACCAATCATAGCTTTCTAAGCTCTCATCATGTAAACTTATCATATCTTTTAATACCTCGACCATTGCATCAAAAAATAAACTGAACCCCTTTTCATCTACTTCAGTTTGAATCAATTTATTTATATTTTCAAAACTATAAGTCTCTGATAAGTACTTTTCGTTGATTGTATTTAAAACTTTATTAAAATCTTCAACTAACTCACTTTGCGCTGGAACTAAGATTTTAATTTTGGACGAATTTTCTCTTAATTCTACATTTTCGGAATCCGTTCTCTCGTCATCGGCTCTATCGTAATAGTAATCCATAGATATTTTTTCTTGGGAGTCCTCGAATAATTTTTTATTGCTTTTCTTAAAGGGTTTAAGCTTTTTAGTATTTCCATCAGATTTTCTCAACTCCTTATCAACTTCCGGTATATAACCAAACCTTTTTTGAAGATATAGAAGTTGTCTAACAGCTCTTACGTGATCTTTTACTGAATCGCTCTTGTGCATACTATTAAAAGGATGGTCAGACTCATGTGAATTAGGAAATATTTTATCGGATTCGTACACACTTCTTAAAATATATCTACCATTATTTCCATTAGTATAGTCCATATCAAAGTAATCGTATGGATTTATATTACTTACAAAATGTGTCTGAACGGGTTTCATAAATCCGTAAAATTTTGAATTTTCTGTTTGGATCGGATAATTATATTTCATTCTAAATTGATTACCACCATCGTTGTTATAACCAGAAAATCTATTTCTTGAAAAAAAATTAGTATCGAATTCATTTTCATCTTTTTCTTCAACAATGTTGTAATGTTTTAATTTCTCATGTTCTACGCCTTTAGGCCCAAATTTGTCATATGGTCTGAAATACGCATTTTCTGAAGCGTAATCATATATAGGTACATATCGTGGTTGGTTATTGGTTTTGACTTTACTTATTAATTTAAATGGAGATTTATCGGCAGCTGAAACACCAATTCAATATGATATTTTGCCATAAAATAATGACACTTGCTATTTTTGACATTTTGATGTATTGCGAAATAATTTTTGAAACTTACCAACTTCAAAAACTTCATATTCTTCACCTCTTCTTGGTTTTGCATCTAGTTCCTTAACTGATAGTACCTCCTTTGATTTTTTATTATCAGATCTCAAATGTAAATCATTCTTGAGTTTATCTTTGGATTCATTAATTTGATTTGTAAGTGTAACAATTCTTGAATCTTCTATGTTCGTAAGTTTTGCTAGATTACTTGTATTCACTTCCTTAGCATCTGTTGTTGATGCAACATCAGTACTTATATTTTCAATATTACTACTTCTTTGAAAGTTTTGATTGATATTATTTAAAGTATTTTGAACACCGATTTCGGTGTCTTTTATCGTGAATGTAGTACTTTCGTGTTTATCTTCTTCGTCATATAAACTGGAATATATTGATGAAACTGTTGTGGCCACGTTGGAAGCCGCTATTGAAGATTCTGTGCCTACATTTTTATTTAAGCCACCAAAGTCCTGGCTATTATAATTAGTTTCTTTAATAACTAAATCACTGTTTGTGTTATTTTTATTTTTTTCACTTGTCGGTAAAGCACTTTCTGTATTAATACTATAATCCTCCGTTACTGAAATATTATCAATATACATCGATGTGCTTGTACTATTCAAATCATTTTGAAATGATTTTCGTAGACTGTCTTCATTCTTGATATGATTTGAAGATATATTGCTTAAATTCTCTGATTCATATTTTAATCTTGTGGATTCATTTTCTTCTAATTTTCTGTTTTCGGTTTGAGAAGGATCATCATTAACGTCATCATATACTGTTTTGACAGGAATAACATTATATGGAATTTCACTTGTTACCAACAGTTCCTCTTCACCGTTTATCTTCAAGACCTTTCCATCCCGTAATGTCAAATCTATATATTTACTTTCATCGTCATTGTCTCCACCAGCTTCCTCATTTTTTACAGGATCATCTTTCTTCTTGTCATTTTCATGTCTTTTAGTTTCATCCCTAAGTATATTTTTTACGTACACGTCATGAGTGTCTAGTTGTTCATCATTTATTTCAACATCTGGCTTATTAGAACCATTATTATCATTAAGGTTCTCATTACCAATACCTTCTAAGATTCTTCTAGCTATACGATCCAGAAATTCTTCTTTCTCCTCCTCAGGTAATAAATCAATGTATTTCTCAAACCGGTCGTCATCACCGTATACTCGTATATTTTTTATTAGAACTAAAATTAAAATTAGTTTAAACATTTTGTTGGAAATTTTTAATCATTTTCATGAATGTGTGCGTTGGATCAGCATAAGAACTGCTTTATTGATTGGAACCGTTCAATTAATATGACATGTATATTAATCGTGCGTTTCAATTTTATCGATTTTTACAAATACGTGGAAAATTGTTTTTGTTGATAAGAAAATTATTAGATTATACGTCATTCGTATCACTTAGCTTTCAACTTTAGTTGTTTTATATTTTACTTTTTTTTTTGTACATCTAGTTTTTATAATAAGTACCTGGATGACCGAGCTTTGCTCGGTTAAATAATATTTACTCGTAGATACATTACATACCGATGAAACATAAATATTTTCAATCTTACTGACATAATAGTAAAATAATAGGAACTGGTAATTTAAATAAAAAAAGCTTTCTATAATAGTTTTTCTCACAAAAGAAAAAACCTTGAAAAAAAAAAGGATAAAAAAAATTGGTCTGTAGACACTTGGTTTCGAACCCGAGTTTTCTTATTTCTAATTCGCCCGATTCCTATTCCAGCTATTATAAGATTGTCAATGACAGCGAAATTTGCCTTCGTATTCTAATCATATTTTTCAATTGCGTAAAAAAAGGGATAAAACGACATTTTCTAAAAATAAATCCTAGCTAGATCAATTTATCGCCCCCGAAACCCTCTGCATACTAAATTTCATGAAAATCGTTGGAGCCGTTTCCGAGATTCAGATTATATATATATATACAAGAATTGCTCGTTTAAAGATATAAGATAAGATAAATGATAATAATACTTTTGTGTTTACAATAATTTTATTTTTCAGAAAACACAACAGTTTTGAATGTTCTTCTTGTTTCTTTTTAGGGTTCCGTACCCTTTGGTTGAACAGGACGCTATTACTAAGACTTCGCTATCTGTCCGTCCGTCCGTTCGTCTGTCACCAGGCTGTATCTCATGAACCGTGATAGTTACACCTATGCAACCGGCCGGATCCGGTATGATCCGGCCGGATCAATGGGTATCCGGTCGAATCCGACCGGATTGAAAATGACGCTGGATTGCAATCACTAGTCGTACTACACTATTTGTAATATTACACAAAATTTGTAACTACCTACATTAAATTTTGTTTATAGTGTATTTGTAGTGTACAATAAAGTATAAATACATACTACAATAGTTATATTTCTACACAGTTTCCAAACTTGGATGAGTGATTTAATTTAGGCTATTAGTTATTTAGGACTTTTGTTCCAAGCTTCATCACAGAAAGCTCAGTAGTTTTCGTGTGAAAGGGTAAAAAATAGGTGTTCGTCTTTACAGTCATGTTCATAAACATTATAAGATTTTGAGCCTGTTTAACCGGTTACTGATAAAGCTATCTGACTTATAACGGCATCCATCAGATAAAAGCCTATAAAATATTGTTCTTTTTCAAATTCTTCTATTAGCAATCTCTGGATTCAAAAGTTGTAGTCTGTTGAGATCTGATAGTTGAGGTGAAATAGGCGGTAAGGGTATTTTAACACCTGCTGATAAAGTCTATTAGTATATTTGGAGTCAAATAAACTTTATAAACAACATAGGACCTTATAATATTAGTATGAATATTTATACTCGTATATAAGATCTTAAGAAGAAACCGTAAGAAGTTGGAAACGTTTTACTAATTTGATCTGTCTGTTTTAACATTTGAAATAAAAGTATATAGATTGTACTATGCAGCGTATAAACGTCTCACTGGTAGGATTAGGCCTTACCTATAAACCTAACTCGGTTGGAGCTTAATACTGGTCACTAAAGGTTGGAGAATATATATAAAATTCTCATATTCAGAATTGTTTTCTTATGTTTTGTGTCACTTATTCTGAGATACATTTAAAAAGCAAACAGCATGGTGCTAGAACAGAAAGCCTACGATCGATTTATAAGTTCTATCCATGTAACCTAATCTTACTAGAACGAATATATCGAATATATCAATTTATAAGTACTTATTATGTTAAGTTATAGTTATGCTCATAATCCTAGAGTTTGATTTTACTTATAAAAAAAATATATTATTATGGCTCTTCTAACAGTGAATAATCAAGCAAGCTGTAATAAATTACTATAATTTGAACAGTCAATTACGCAACTTCCAAAAATCAATAGGCTCTATGTTTGTCGGTGTTTATTTTATTTATTTATTTTGTATATATTATACATACATTTTTATATACTTAGAGGGAAGCTCAAAATTGAAATAGTTCATGTATGGACATAAATAAAGATATTATTTTGCATTTTAATTTTTTTTAAGCTCGGTTTATTTAGCATTCATTTTTATTTTAATGTAAGCTTTAACTAAGTCACAATATACTTTTCATAAGAACTTCTAAATAAAAATTATTTTAATAATATGTTGATTCCTATTGATATTTTTTAAATGTGTTATAACTTGTTAGGAAAAAATTTGAAATGGGTGGTAGACAAAATAAGTTTGAGAGCCGCTGATGCAATATGTAACAGCGCAAAGAATTTCAAGATTGTTTTACACAAAAGGGATTTTTTTACAAAAAAAAAAAAAAAAACACATTAATCTTTCTGGCATTTATTATCTAAATAATCCTGTCTAATCTCTAAGTGCATCAGCTATTTACATAACACCATGAAACGTTAAATGATCATCATATTTTAAATGGTATCAAACATTAAGACTAAACTTCTTTGAACCTCTAGATATCATTCTGCCTTCTCTTCGTAAATTACTCTCATTTCCGATTCTTTCATCAATGTTAAAATCATCAGCTGATGCTTTGTTTTCATTTGTTTCCATTTTAACTTCTACAACTGAAGGATAACTACCATTTGGTTCTATTTTAACTTTTTCGACTGAAGGATTACTATCACTTGATTCGGTTTTCACCTCTTCTACTGGAGGTTTAGATTCACTAGTTTCAAAATATGTACCAACGTTCGAATCTACTTCTTCCAAAGTTTCTTCTAATGGTTCGATTTCTTCAGCTTCTTTTAGCAATGCTTCCATGATTATATTTTGTTTCTTTCGATTCGGTTGACGAGTTTCCTTCTTTGTCGGAATAG
This sequence comes from Euphydryas editha, assembly GCA_036937285.1. Classification (NCBI taxonomy): domain Eukaryota; kingdom Metazoa; phylum Arthropoda; class Insecta; order Lepidoptera; family Nymphalidae; genus Euphydryas; species Euphydryas editha. The sequence continues at coordinate 9,286,218 of JAUPFZ010000031.1, read as the reverse complement.
TTTCTACTTCGTTTTCTTTTTCATTTTCTTTCGATATTTCTGGATCAGCTATTTTGCCTATTTCCATGTTGAGGTCATAGAAATTGGGTGATTCTTCGCACGGGAGTGCATCGCGCTCCCATGTGCATACTAACACCTCCTAAACAGAATTAAGAAAAAAATATTTCGAGTTAATAATTATAGCTTTATAACTAATTGAAAAATATAGTTTAAAATATCACTACAATTTTAATTCTCTAAACTAAATCTACCAATATCAAGTCGAGCAGCGTGACGGATAAAGCTTCGACCCTTAATTTTTAATAGGAGCCTTTTGCTCAGTACCGCAATGATTATAAACTCTAAAACTGATAATATCTAGTACAGTAGAAATTAAATCTCATGTTATATTATGTAAGTCGACATATTTTGATTATTTATATTAATTTAATTATACATAATTATATTAATTTGGTTAAAAAAGGAGAATTATCAGTATATAAATATATGTACATTTTAATACTATATTACATACACATATAACTTAATAAGGTCCTGTTTCACCGGTTGCGGATAAAGTATGTCTATTACATAAGTTGCTGATAAGTTTTATCAGCAAGAGCTCACTTCAACCTATAAACTGCATTAGGATTCACAAGTTGCGTATAAACATTTGACAGATAATGTGTAGTTTGATGGTGGAAAATAAAAATACCTATATCCAAGAAATTTATATAAGTAAAAAAGTATACAAACAGGAATGCGCACGTGGACTCAAAAAACGTTCCTAACAGAGGGATTGCATCTCTTTCTACCATGGATTCAAGGCAACTCGTAAGTAAGAGACAAAATAACAATAGTCAACGAAGTGCTCGGAACGGGGATCGAACCCGCGACCGCTAGCGCATCAGACAGGTGCTGTGACCACTGCGCCAACGATCAAGAAACAATATCTTATATCGTCTAAAGTGTAATTGTCTTAAAACTACAATATATAAAACCTTTTCTTTATGTCATGTTATTCTAAAAGGAAAATATGTTAAATAGCTTCAGAACTATTAAAATAAAATTAAATACAAATAAAATAAAATTAAGTAATTAAATAAAATCAAAATAAAATTTATAACTCCCATTTGAACAAAATAATAAATAACACATTTTAAATTTCGTAACGTTGAAGTTCGACCCTGAAACTCAAATTTGAAATTATGAAAATATTATTTAAATTTCATTTTAACTTCTACGGTAATTGTTGATATCTTGTTTCTTTATCTTTTATCTAATTTATATAGTAAAACTTACGTTCTTTTAAAATATATATTGTTACTCGTCTTGCATTTTAATTTGAAAGAGTTTTTAAAATAAAAATAGTATCATATAAAAGATTTAGTTTCTTGATAATTATGACGTGACTTATTATGTCCCTAGCAAGAGTAACGATCGTTATCAAGCCTCTATAAAAACAAATTAAACAAACGGCTTTACTGAGACTCAGAAACACAAACCACTCAGAACAAAAATGAATATTTATGTCAATACTATCTGGTCCAAACGGGAATTTAACCCGCGACCGACGACGATAGTAAAAGTTTCGCTCACCTACAACAAAAAAGAAGCTAAGCATTTTCTTATACACAACCCAAACTACCATTTTCATTTCATTACCAATTGTCCGTTATGTGGATAAAAGAGAACATAGGATGGGAAATATTTCCATACAAATACACTTCACAAAAGTATAATATACCTGGCTAAAAACAATCTTTACCTGGTTAAAAACTGTGTCCTTTGGGCATATAAAGGAATATTTATAAGTAACGTTCCTCCCTGAAGGCGTCTGTGTGGGCACACACACGTGGAAGATCTGGCACTCGTTGTCGACATCGGCATAGTAGCCGTAGGTTCGATTCTCGCAGCTGTATAAATAAATTACATTATTTTACTATTAATTCAAAAATGTTTATATTTTACAGGAAGTCAGGCAAAAGAATAATCAAGTATTTATTAATAATGTATAGATACTTCAAATTAAGATTGTTACAGACTGATAGACAGATTTAACCCTCTCATTTAAACGAGATTCAGCATAAATTATGAGTTCTTCTATATTTCGGCGACGTTTCAGACGCCATGTTCACGGAACTTTCATCATGCGGTAATTCCCGTTAACACATTCGCTGCCGGCCACTCGGATCCGAGTAGGGCTAGGTGCATTAGCTAGATGCCGTCCACTCGGATCAGAGTATCTCGCAAGTTTATTATCCTTTTCTCTTTTCAAAATCTCAGATCAAAATTCTCATTTCTATGGCACTCAATGTGCACATTGAAATGAGATTTTTTTTTATCCACGGACGCCAATTTTTAACTGGCCTAAGGAAAATGAACGTGCGAGATACTCGGATCCGAGTAGACGGCACCTAGCGCCCTACTCGGGTCCGAGTAGCTGGCAGCGAATGTGTTAAAATAAAAGTATACTTGGTTATTATTAACCATGAAAGCTTAAAAACTTATATTGAAAACTGACCCTGTCACAGTATTATAATAATTATATATATGCAAACCTTTCTTTACATACGAGTAAGTGTGTATGGCGTTACTTGTATTAATTTAGTTAATAAGTTGAGTTACCTGAAGGTGTCTGTAATATTCTCTCTTATAGACGTCGAATTCGCCGGTAAGCTTAACGTATCCGTTCCCGTTTGATTGACCATTTCCTGTTAAATAAAAAAATTTAAATAAATCCATAATTACAATTGATACAAATAATACTATTGGACAATTATATGCTATGTAAAAATGCATGCATTTAGTTTACAAAATTTGCGTAAAAATTATAAAATATGAATCTGTTTTGTTCCCACCAGAGCCCTCGTAATAAATTCTAAAACATATGCAATCCATAATAGAACAGCGTGATGCAATGTGCTCCAAGCCTTTTTTTTTTAAATAGGAAGTTCATTGCCCAGCAACGTATCTACATAACCTTGGACAATGCTTGGACATAAAAACATAAATGCACAGAATAATATGCTTTAATTGTTTAATGACTTTTAAGACAAAGAATAGTCGTAATATCGTTATATATATCGCTCGCTTAATAATAAACCGAAATAAGTAAAAAAAAACACTTTTGTGGGAAATCGCTGTTAAAGTTTTGAACCTCTATCTTGTTGGAGGCATTCTGTCGTCTTTGTGATCCCTTAAATCAGTCGTTTTGCTCTGTTTCGCGTGGCAACCAGATTGTACCTATTCTTTGAGCTGAGTTAGTTAATTTTATTACAAAAAGTAGAAATCAACAAATTTTGACTTATTTCGGTTTATTATTAAACGCGCGGTATGTATATATAGCATTAATTTTTTAAACAATTCAAATCAGTTCCAAATATCTTCCGTTCACAAATATAATATCGCCAACCTAAATACATTAATTATATTAATTTATAAAGATTCGTAAAGATGTGTTCTCTTACATACGTGGCACGTTACTTCAGGCCGAAATATAAAAATGTTATACTTCAAGTATGCACCAACTGGCATCATTTTTTTTTTTTTTTTGACTGAATATTATTTATTATGCATAATTTTTCTAGACTTAACCCTCTTCAGCTTTGGATAGACAACATTAGAAGTTGTAATATGAACTTCTGACATAATATTTTATTTTATTTAAAAAAAAATTTATGTCAGTCGGCTGTTACCTATAACACAGGCATTAAGTTGCCTACCTTAGGGACAGTCGACCGTGTGTGTGTATGTTAAACATATTTAAAAAAAAACATATTTTTAAAGAAATAATAATACATATTCAAACACTTAGAGACAAATTACAAATCAAGATTGTTATTGTTGTGCATACTCGTATTTACAATGCAACACTTAAAATTATTCATTTAAAGATAATTTTGGTATAAATCATGTCCGCGTGAATTAGTAACTATGTAGAAACGGCTATTTGCAGTCGAAAAACTTCAACCTCGAAGTAGCAACATAATAAAACTTTATTTTATATTAAGTACATTAAGTTTTTTTTATATATACATAGGTTATATCCAAGGAATTTATATACAAACTGAATTACGCACGTGCACTCAAACAACGTTCCTAAGAGAGGGATTGCATCTCTTTCTACCATAGATTCAAGGCAAATCGTAAGAAAGAGACAAAATACCAGTAGTCAACGAAATGCTCAGAACGATTTTTACACTTTACATGTTGGAAACAAATGTCAATCTTATATCAGTTATTTCAAAGTGCATATTTGAATATTCAATTTTATTAAGTGAGCGTTCCAATTATAATATAAATTCATTGGTTATATCTTATGTTGATATATTAGAAATATTTGTTTTTGCCTGTCTTCTTGCCAATGTGTCCTATGTAAACAAGGGTTGTCTGTAAAAAATCACTATCAGTGATAAAAACGCCTTTGCACTCTATTTATTATATTTTTTTGTTTTCTCTTTCATGTACTTCTTAAGTGTGCAATAAAATATCCGATTGAGTGTCCGGGCAATGACCTTTTAGTTTACAAATTGCACAAAACTGCCCAAGGACTCTCACGTTTTGTTACGTAATTTCCCGCTGGTGATAATGTAATGTACGTTAATCAACCTGTAGTTGACAGGTGCACTTCGCGTATTAATGCCCGTGTCGAAAAAAGTTAACATGGGCAATATAGCCATGGTGACCATTACTTGAAACTGGCGCTTGCGGTTATTGCGGTTAGTTTGTAAACTCTTTTCAACTAGTAGTTGACACGGGCAATTGAGTGGGTATAAAATAATAATAATAAAATTCTAAAAGAAATAACTCCACGACTCATACACTCCACTGGTGACAGGAGGGATAGTTCACTTGTAGCAAGCGAATAGGAATTGTGGCTCAATAGGAAATTACTGCCAGCATTCTTGACACCATTACACATGATATATACCATAATTATTATCCTATTATGGTTATTATATATGAATTTGTCTTTTTAAGTTCCGCATTGTAAATATCTGAACTTAACTGAAATACATCAGTCTGTAAAGATCTCTCTGCTGGGCAAAAGCCTCTTGATGATGATTCGAGTGATAAAATTCTTGAAATTGGAAGATACTATAAAAACTAAGTCCTTCAAGAGGGGAGTAAATAGGTTTTTAAAGGGTCGGCAACGCGCATGTGATGCCCCTGGTGTTGCAGGCGTCCATAGGCTACGGTAACCGCTTACCATCAGGTGGGCCGTATGCTTGATTGCCACCGTCGTGGTATAAAAAAAAAAAGTTCAATATTAAACTAGTTTCAACAATTCGTCTTCATAAAAGACGCCTTTGTCTAACATTGAGATATTTTAAAATGGGTTATTAGTAAAAAAAAAATTTCGACCTACCCTCAACATCTTCAATATCGTTCCACTTTGTACCTCCATTTCTATTTCATCACCAAACACATATAACGTCAAAACCACTATTAATATGCTTCGAAAAATTATCGTCGCCATTTTGGTTTCTTAAATAATTATATAATCTGTATACCTGAAAAAAAATTAAATTGCTTAATAATTACGTAGACGTTAACTTCACCGATTAATCTCCTTCGTGTTTTCTCCATCCTACGTGACATTGGCGAAATCATCTGTGCTCTTTTGGCACCAGTGAAAGCCATCAAACCAAAAGAAGAAGAAAACGTTAACTATTATTCAGTATTTATGAATATAGCTCAATTTTTATTAGTCACGGCTTAATGTTTTACAGCCTACTAGTTATAACGATTTCAAACACACGAAATTTCACTTTCCTGTATATCCCGTTACGTCAATAACCCTTACACTATTTCGACATTAAACTTTACCACAATTGGCTTAACACTTCAGTTGTTAAATCGTTACTGACGGACAGAATTGCCTTTGCATTGAAAATATTAGTAACTAAATCACATCCTCGACTTTGTCTGCATTGCTTATTATATTAAATTTAAATTAATTAATTTAAAATATTAAATTAAGATATTAATTATTAATTAAGATATCGTGTCTAAGAAGTAAAACTTGGAAAACGTTTTTTCCATGAGACGCAAACAATATAGTCCTCTATCATTTTATATCTTAGTAAAAAGGCTTACTGGCACAAGAAAAAAAATTTTTTGGAAAAATATTTCTCTGGAATGGCATGGTAACAAATAAAATAATTGTAAATTTAATTTAAACATCAAGATTAACAAACAAACAAACACATCAACTTTTTATATGAATATCATTATCATAAACTTGTTAAAAATTTAATTTTAAATAAAAAACATAATAAATATATTTATACGATTTTTATTTTTGCGCTGTAACGTCTCAGAAATTGATACAAAAACATTTGAAAAAAAATTCAAATGTAGATTCACAAACCAGTTTTACAGATTATGATTAAAAAAAATATTTTTAATTATTAAATAATATGAACTATAAATCGACAACCGTTCTGGTATAGTGGTGCGAGTAATCGTCACAACGTCAGTCGTGGGTACAATTCCTGATCGGGGCAAATATTTTTATTTGTACAAATATTTATTTCTGGTCGGGTTGTATGTTTTTTTTTATCTCCCCACTGTGCCTCGGAGAGCACGCAAAGCTGTCCCGGTTGTTAACACAGACACCCGATAACGATCGTTACTCATGGTAGGGAAATTATTCGCTAACACACAGTAGAGCAGCGTGGTGTATTAAGCGAAGCTCCAACCCTTGTCCTATTTGGAAAAGAGACCTTTGCCCAATGTTACTATACAGACGTTTAGAGGTCGATTCGGTTTAATTCAGTACAGAATTATTAAAGATAATAAACAATATAAGAGATCGTTGATTAATCGTGTGATGTTTTAGTAACTTTTTAATCACCTCTCCATTGGTGACTTGTTGTGAGATAACTAACCCACCCATACCTAAAATCGCGTGTATTTTTTTTGGTACAAAGCATATTGAAATTTTCAGAATGTTATCTTTAAATAGAGGTATAATCTGATAAAATTTTGGAAAATTAAGCATAGTGATCCTTGTATATTTGGTGTTTTTTTTTTGCTATTGAGTTTTTTCGATTGAGAAATATTATTGTACTACAATACTTATTTACTAAGAAAATTCATTTATTAAAATACATCGGATCGAATCTATAATTAAATTTTGAAAAACAAAATTTACGCGAATCGCACGCAGAAAAAACCACAAAAAAGTATAGTATAATAATTAAACTAAAAATAAAAATAAAAAAATAAAAAATTTATAAAAAACTCACCCAAAAAAATACTAATCCCTTACAAATGAAATTCTCACTTATATAATTTAAATATAAAATTTTATATTTATAGATAGAAATATCACAATTTTCGCTGTGCACCGTTTCGTCTTGCGAAATATATGGGAATGCAAAAATTTTCATTCTATTTCTGTCTTTTATAAACGCGAACGGTAGGCGTTATTTATTCGCGGAATACAGAAATAAGGATTTGATAACGTTAGCAGAATACATTTTTAAAATTTTCCAAAAACAAATATTAAAATAATTATACAATAATAAATAAATTATTATACAATATATATTTAATATAAAAGTTATGAATTCTTCTAATTACCCGACTGCGACAGGAGGGTTATGTTTTTCGAGTGTATGTATGTATGTATGTGTGTATGTATGTATGTGTGTATGTATGTATGTATGTATGTATGTATGTATGTATGTCCATTTCTTTGGCACGCCCTACAGCCCAAACGGCTGGACGGTTTTTTACATGAGGTGTCGTTGGATTTGTCTAAATTGTAGTAGTGACATGGGCTATATAAATTTTCAAAATGGCGCCCGCAAATGGCGGAATGAGGGGGGGAGTAGAATTTGTTTTTTTACTGTAGCAATATGGATATCAAATGAAAGCTTTTTTTTTTGTTTTATTCTTTTTAGTTTATAATAAGAGTATTTTACGCAGTCGGGTTTTTTGATTTTTTTTAATTAAGCATACTTGTTTTAATTATAAGTAAATTATTATATTTAATTTTTTTTAAATACATTAAAATCTACATTTTCGTCTAGTTTTAATGATATTTTATTACTATATTATTATGAGTAATGTAAATTAATTTATCTAAAATATTAATAAACATGTAAATTTCACGATTTTTTTTATTCACTAAATCTTAGTTACAATTTTAATAAACAATTATTTTAAAACTTATAAACCCAGCTATCGACTAAGAACTACTTTTAAATCTACAATCTTGGCGAAGAAATAAATATTAAAAAAGTGGATCGCATAGTTTACTACTATCTTGATATTTATGTAATATGTATATATTTTATAAATACTAGTATACCACCTGTGCCAACTGATTTCACCCACGTTAATTTGAGGGAAAATCGTACCTAAATATTTTTAAACAATTGCTCTAAGAGAAGATACCGGTCGTAAGCGTTACTGCCGGGGTCTCAGGTTTGATTCCTGGGTCGTTCAACGTATTATTGAGTTTTTATATTTTTCTATTTTTTTTATTTATATTTTTTTTATTTTTTTTTTTTTTTAAATTCTCAGTAAAAGAGTCATGTTATATGTAATTTAAAACTGAAACTATAGTTAAAAAATGTCTCAAGAAGAGAAATAATAAAGGATGCAACGGAAGCTCTCAAAAAAGATTATTTTTTCCCATTTCTGTAACATTTCTTATTATTGCTCAGCCCCTATTGGTCGTAGCGTGATGTTATATAGCATATAGCCTTCCTCGGCAAATGGGCTCTCCAACGCAAAAATAATTTTTCAATTCGAATCAGTAGTTCCTGAGATTAACGCCTTCAAACAAACAAACAAACAAACTCTTCAGCTTTATAATTATTAGCTTAATAAATTTATTAGCTTTATAATATTTATTTTTAAATCCTAGGCACATGCAAAAAAACAAACAAAATAATTATTCACTTAAATATGTGAATTAAGGGAAAAGGGACTTAAGGGAATATACTATTGACTTAAAGGAAATTATAACTTTTAATAAGTCGAAATTAACGAAACATATTAACAGACTTAGTAAAAAACAAATGTTTTCCAATTAATTAATTTATTTTTCAGTTTTGACCGATATTTAGAATCAAAACTGTAAACTATTTAGTAGTTATATTTACAAGGTTATCCGTCTTTTTTTAAATCCTTTTTTCGTTTTTATTTATTTATTTATTAAACGATTTATGTATACTAAGATAACAACATACATATTTACATTACTTATATAATATTTTATATATATTTTTAAAAATCTCGCATCAAAATTCAAAACAAAACTTTAAAAAAAATATATACTATTTTTTTTTTGCTATCCATACATATCTTTGGCTGGCCCGCGAAAGATGTGACCCGAAACTCTAATAGCTTTAAATTCAAACGACAACCTTGACTTTAGCTTATTACTATCTACAGACGCCATCTTTATCGATGACGTAGTAATGATTCATTTTAATTGGAATTTAAAAATAGGTATGAGGTTCAAATAGTACCTCCGAGATAAAAAATTTGAAGAGATAAGAAAGCTTAGACATTTAGGGAACGAAAACGATTTTTTTTTTCTAAGAAAATTATAAAATAGGCTTAGATAAAACATGGACTAATAATGTATTGACTTGTAATGAAAGTATGTAGACAAATATATTATTTTTATAACCATAATCACTGTCTTTTATATTCATTATCATTACTTATGGATTGCCCCTCGTAATAAGAAGAATAAATAAGAAGAATAATTAAAATAAATGAATAAATAAATATGTTTAACATATTACACAGCCCCGTGGTCTGTTCCTAAGGTAGGCAACTTAATGCCTGTGTTTTAGGTAGAAAACGACTGATATACATTTTTTTAAATAAATCTACATATAAATAATACAAATATAAATAAATACACCAAGACTTGACGGAATCAAACCTACAAACCTGAAGCAGAAAGCACAGGGTCACTACTACGCCAACGGGCTAGTAAAATTATAAAGACTACATTAAAATATAATAGATATTTGAGAAAAAATAACTTGATAATCACGAGTGTAAATAAATAAGCGCCTCAAAAACAATACCTGTGGACGTTGTAGAATCATAATAGCGTGTGATATCTCACGTTTAATTACTATCAACTAGTGTTCGCCCTGTGGTCGTAATTCCACCTAATCTATAATTGAGAGCATTGTCAACATCATAAAAATATGATTGCGCATAACATGGTGAGCGACATATGCAGCAGTCAATGAACCTGAACTATGATTAAAAAAAATCGATAAAAAATTCGTTGCAAGACCTCTATTTAAAGCCGTGTTGACAACAGACTTTGACAATAAACAAAATTGGTGTATATACATATATGTCATTGTACATATGTGCGTGTCGTAATGTAAGTAATGTTATTTTTTTTTAAATGAATTTAACGTATTTGTTGAGCATTATTATAAAAAAAATTGTTTTTAAACAAATTTATACCCACGGGCTCATTTTTCCCATGCCTTTTGAATTCCGATTTATTATTTTATCAATTCGTACTCAGTACATTGTAGCTGCTACATTAGTAACTTGGTATCTCTAAACTTAGAATCTCTAATGTGGAGCGTGAGTCCACCGACCGAAATATATAAAAAATATTAGCATTCTGCATTTCTTCTTCATATAAACTTTGTGCCAAATTTCATACTTCTCTGTCAACGTAATTTACGTAAAAAGGGGTAAAAAGTTTTTGCTCCACGTATTAATATATAGATACTTTTAATAAAACTGTAACAGGTTGTATTCTGTACATCATCATCATCATATCAGCCATTGGGTGTCTATTTGACGACCGGCTGGTCGAGTGGTCAGGCAACTGGCACTTTACGCAGCGGTCGCGGGTTCGATTCCCGCCAGGTGCAGATAATTTGTATGACGAATATAGATGTCTGCACCGGGTCATGGATGTGTAATTATGTATATATGTATTTATGTAAATTTATTTCCGTTCCTAGTACCTGTAACACAAGTTGTTACAAACTTAGCACGGGGCTTGGTTAATGTGGTGTGATTGTTGGTTAATATTTATTTATTTATTTATTTATTGCTGAACGTAGGCCTCCCCCATTGATCTCCAGAGCGACCGGTTCAAAGCAGCCTCCATCAAACGTCTTCTGGTAACTTTTCTCAAGTCGTATGTCCAACTCTGTCTGACTGTCATACTCTATACATTAAAGATATCCTGAATATTATTTTTTGGTTTCTATTATCGACACTGAAGTTATAAATGTAAACATTTTTTTTATCTGGCAATCTGTCTTGGAGGTCATTTTATAAGGCAAACTGAAGTTAATTTTTTTTTATCTGTCCGTCTGTATCTTTGTGGTGCATCACGTCGAAACTATTGAATAAATTTGAAAAAAAATTGGCATGATTTGAGCCCGTATTATTTACTATTTACTATATACTCGAAAGTACAATGGATACTATTCATACTGAAATAAAGTACATTTCTTTTTGAGAGAGGAAGAAAGGTGAATGTGTAATTTCGAAAGAAGTCGCTGCGACTAGTTATAATAAAAAAGTAGAATACAGGGAAGCAGAAGGCGATATAATTAATAGATAAATTATTTTATACGTTACGAAAGTCAGTGATTGTTATCTTTTTTTTTATACATAGATAAACTTTTTACACTCAACCCACGGTGAATAATTGAGTCATGAGTCCGAAAACATATACACAACATAAAAAGAAAAGATCGAACCCGCAAGCGCTAGCATAGCAGCCAATATCTGAGACCATTTCGCCAACCCATCGTAAACTCGAAGACAAAAACCTCATTGATAAACAATTAACTTATTCAAATACAATTGTTTCAGCGTCCTTATGTAAGTTTTTTTTTTACTATACATCCACAGGCTTTATTTGCCCATGCCTTTTTTTACTAATATTTTTAGATTATTATTATTATTATTACCGTTAATGCGTACTTATTTAGACAATGAGACTTAAACTAAGCTTAGGATTTCTATATCGCGAGTCCTTGCACTGACCACAAATTTACTTATTTAATAAGTACATAAAAATTTTAAACTTAACTTAATATTTTTTTTAGATTTAAATCTATTTATTTACAACCTTTTAGATTATATTATGTATATAGGTACCTCGTGTAAGTTAGCAGTATAATACCTACGTAAAAACCATCCCTATGTATCCTAAATCCGTCAGACAGTTTTAATAAAAATTCATTCATATATCTAAATACAAAATCCCAATCCTGAACGCATGTGCCTTGTAACAACTACGGTAAAAAAGAAACAACTTGGTTCCATAGAAACTAGATCTTAACCGATAGTCGCGGGTTGATACCCCGTCAAGCGACATTGAAATTTCAAACGCTTTCATATTTATATTCTTCGCTTGCTCAGAGATTCTCTGATGCTATTTTTGAAAATAAATCTGATTGTGCTACAATTCCTAGACATGTGTATATCTTGTATATGGAGATTAATTGCGCGATTTAATTTTATAAATTGACTAAAGTTTCTGTAGCGAATCAGGGATGTTTGGTGCGAACCGAGTTGACAGCTTTTCTGCTCAATTTAACACACACACGGTTGACTGTTTCTAAGGTAGGCAACCTAATTTAATTAAATGTCTATATCGGATTTTATCGCGTTTATTTACAACTTGTTGTGGTCGAAATTCAACCTAATTAACAGCATTGTCAACATCATAAAAATATGATTGCGCATAACATGGTGAGCATATGCAGCAGTCATTGGACCTGATCTGTGATAAAAAATTTCGATAAAAAAACACGTTGCAAGACCTGTATTTAAAACCGTGTTGACAACAGACTTTGACAATAAACAAAATTTGTGTATTTATGTACATTGTACATATGTGTGTGTGTGGCAGTGTGTAGTGCTTTTTTTTTTAATTAATTTAAGGTACCTATTTTTTCTCAAAATTTCTTGTAAAAAATGGAGGTTTCACGATGTTTTTCTTCACCACCGAGCACGGAATAAATATTAAACTTTGCAATTGAAAACTGAGCCAATCTGGCTATGAAATGAACCAGCGACTGACTGGTGTCATTTCATCTGTTCTCCGTTCCACTGTATCACCTAAGCTCTAATTTATCGTTTTTTATCAAGAAAGCCCTCTTCTTAATACTTTCTGTAATGGTTCTGTAGCGACATCTATCTCGCCATATACGAACTAGAAGAAACAGACGTATCCTACATCGCGCTATCAAAGTTTTCAAAGCAATTGAGTATATATACAAGAACTCGACAATAAGTGTTAAGTCCCCCCCCCCCCGATAGGTACAGTACACTACCGCACCACACACCACACTACTCACCTACACCGTCTCCGCCGACGGAGACGAAGAAATAGGATTCAACGGCTCGTACGCGCCTAGGCACGTAGAGCAGTAGTTCGATCTCCTTAGCGCTCCGCATAGCGCCGCTTAAGCCGGCCTACCGACGCGTATAGCACTTCAGAGCCGCCCATAAGGAGGCTCTCCTTTCTAGGCTGGACCTTAAAGTGTCCGCCCCCCCGCCCGGTGTCGCTGTAAAGGCCAGTAAGGCCAACAGCATAAGTCCTTCCAAAAAAAAAAAAAAAATTAGTGTTAAGTGGCGAGTAGCCCACCAGACACATCCGTCTGGTCGAAGGATCAGTTCCTTTTTGGGTGAGCTGGAAGAAATCTCTTCTAGGGATAAGCACACCATTATACTTGTGTTTCAATGGCATATATCTTTTTATAATAATGTACGTATAATAAAGTGTAAAATAAATAAATAATTAAAGACACTATTTAATTTTAGGGTTCACCGTTTCACATTCTCAGCTGCCTCTTAATCCCCTTCATCCCTTCAATCAATCACATATTTTTGGTTCTACTGAAGCTGCGAATATTCATGAACGACAGCATCAATGAGCATCAGATGGACTAGGTCATTTACCGACAGGGTGCTATGTCTGTGACCTCCACGTGGTGCATCCTGAGCAACGTAGACGGCGATGACAAATCCCATAAATAAGGTCTGACAACACCCAGTGTTCGTCCTTGTAACGTCGTAGTAATATATCGGTCAACGAACTCTGGTTTTTCGTGAAATCATTTAACGTTTTTTATACGTGATTTGTGGATAAAAAGGTTTTAAATTAATGATAACTATTTAGCACAGTAAATGTGTAAATTATGTCATTATTTGATTCTGAATATGAATTTAAAGCAGACATACCTACAGTACAATTTAATGTACATACGTGGATCTGAGTTAATAACGAAACATAAGCGAAGCTAAATGAAGTTTTTTGCAATACTAGCATCTACCCGCGGCTTCACCCGCGTAGGTAGGTATATACATAAATAAAATAAAATTCATATATATAAAATAGTATCCTATGTTACTTCTAATACCTCCAAAAAAATAAATAAATAAATAAATAAAAAAAAAAGTATATATATTAGGATAAAAGTGGTCAGTTTGGACTCTCGTCTCAGGGACTAGAGATATTAAGTCTAGTTTTAAGTACTTATTTACTTTTGCTGAGTAAAAACGTCTGTATGTTACACTAAAATATATGAAAAGAAAAGGGTATAGGCGCATGTAAGCCTGTAGATGTGAAAAAAAAAAAAAATCCTCCAAAAATATATGTACAAAGTTTCATGATGATCGTTTAGTTACTTTTCGCGTGAAAGCGTAACAGACATACATTAGCCGGCTGGTCGAGTGGTCAGGCAACTGGACACTTTACGCAGCAGTCGCGGGTTCGAATCCCGCCAGGTGCAGATAATCTGTATGACGAATATAGATGTCTGCACCGGATCATGGATGTGTATTTATGTATATATGTATTTATATCTTAAATTTATTTCCGTTCCTAGTACCTGTAACACAAGTTCTTACGAACTTACCACGGGGCTAGGTTAACGTGGTGTGATTGTTGGTTAATATTTATTTATTTATTTATAATATAAAAGCGAGCGGCTTTTTAGACAAGTACTCGCACCACTACACCAGAACGGTCGTTGGGCTCCGTAGTGCTGCTGGTTATTTTGAGAGGGTTCGCATTGATAAACTCGCAACGCTTGGCAGTCGGGTTAGTGAGAGTAGTGCATTGCGGCAGAGTATGTTGACGCTGAATGCCCACCGTCCGCCGAAACAGCCTACCGCGAAGGTGCGATGACCAAGTGCGCAGCGCGTCACACAGAAGAGAGAGCCAGATGGGGCTGCCGCCTGCGGGCCGCGGAACAACGTACGCGGTACCTGTGGTCCGCTTTGTAAGGGTGAGTGAGAAGTTACAAAAAAAGGTCTAATTGTTCAACAAGAAGGTCCTATTACATAATATCATTTTTTCCAGGCAAAATAGAATCTATGAAAAAAGATAAGTGAAATGTTTAAGTTAATATATATTCACATATACACGCTTATTTATAATATATACTTATATATTTTGATTGGAGGGATGCGCACCTGTAGGCGGGATGCGCTGTGCCGCGCTCCCGGCTGCATGGGTACTACCATCTTGCTTGTTTCTCCCGTGAAACAGCTTTGCTGTGTTTCGAAGAGAAGGGTAAGACAGGCAGTGTAATTACTGGCACCGAGACTTTAACACCTTATGTCTCTGCATAGGCAACACATAAATAAGTTGCCTGGGCTAGTTCCAGGTAAACTAGTTTATGTTCATCGGCGACGTCAACCACTTACCATCAGGTGGAACATCTGCCAGTTTGCCTATCCAACCAACATAAAAAATAAAAATAATTCCATTGTTACACAACGGCCTAAAAACAGCTTCTTTATTCTACCAAATATTATTAATATTGAAAACTTATTAAATTAATGCATTTAAAAAATATGAAATCAAAAAGAAATATTTTTAAGCTATAACAAAATAATCTATAATCCAAGTGTTTAAAGTACAAGTTTGACTGACCCGTTGGCGCAGTTTACAGTGACCTTGTTTTCTGCTCCAAGGGTTGTGGGTTCGATTCCCGCCCCGAGTCTGGGTGTAATACGTGTTTATTTATATATGTATTATTTATATGTACCTATATTTATTTAAAAAAAAATGTATATCAGTCGGCTGTTACCTAAAACACGGGCATTAAGTTGCCTACCTTAGGAACAGACGGCCTTGTGTGTGATTTAAACATATCAATTTATTTATTTACAAGTAAATAAATTTAAATATGTATCAAAAAACAACCGAACGGAGATTTCATACTGCATTTATGTTTTTTATTTATTTAAAGTTGGACACCGACTCAAAATTAATTACTTTTAATATTTAAGAATTAATAATACGTCTTAGTTTTTTGTAATAAGTTTTTATTTTAAGTTACTAAAATCTATTAAATGTTATAAACATGATATATGATTATATTTAATAATGATTTATATTAACTTTTATGACGTGTTAGTGCAGTGATCATAGCAGTGATCCCCGTACAAGGCCGTTGAGTATGCAGTTTTTATAATTATTTTTGCAATGTATACCTGCGTTTTTTTCGGTGAGTTAGTGTTTGAAAAAGTTGGAAACCAACGCAAAGGACTTTAGCTCCTTATACTACTAAATTCCCTCTTATTGCTTTAGTCTACCTATAGTATCTAACCTATACGCCATCATTTCATCGCCAGCTACCAAGGAATTTATATCATAACTGGAACGCTCACTTAATAATATTGTATATTCAATAAGTATCTTGAAATAAGTGAAATAAAGTTGACATTTGTTTCCAACATGTAAAGTGAAAAAATCGTTCCGAGTATTTCATTGTTTACTGGTATTTTATCTCTTTCTTACGACTTGCCTTGAATCCATGGTAGAAAGAGATGCAACCCCTCTCTTAGGAATGTTTTTGAGTGCACGTTCGCACTCCAGTTTGTATATAAATTCCCTGCCAGCAACACATTTTTGGCTCCTGTGGTGCAACAGGTGTTCATATGTGATCAGTTGATCCCTTAAGCATGCTTGTTTGATATCAGCTGCCATAAAAATTACTATAAAAACTTTTTATTATTATCAAGACATATTTCGCAGTAGGAAGGAACACACGATTCCAAATGTATATATACTAATATTACATGTTATTTTACATTAATTTAGTTCATGTTGTTTTACATTAATTTACTAAGAAAGCTTTTTTCTAGAAAATTTAATTTCCTTTAAGAATACGCATCGCTCAAATTTTTCAGATTGATAATTGATGATTTTTGAGTAAAAAAAATTGATTACTGTTAAAAAACCAATAGTCGTAATGATATAGCCATTAAGGGCTCAAACTTTTACGATAATTTTTCTTTATCATCCTGAATGATATTTTCACAGTATCGTTAAAAAAATAGTCGGATTTTTTGGCCTAGTCTAGTATACATATATAAGCATTGCACCACTAGTCTCGTCTAATTTAAAATAAAATAAAAGGTTATTTTAATACAAATATATCTACTTACAATAGAAGAACGATGACCATAATAATTTTAATTGTTAAAGGTTGTTCTTAATTCCTTAAGGGGTCTGGCCACCCTGGCGGAACGAAAAATGCACTTTTTTTATTAAATTAATAAATTCGAAACTATGGGCCGGAATATTTTTATTTTTTAACTCAATATCACAAAGGGCTTCAAAAATAACATTGTAAAATTTTATTTGAAAATATTAAAAATGGCGCCGTGATGTTGGTTGCCGCGGAGGTCCTCGACACGATACGCGCGGTCTTTGTCCCACCTGGTACTCGGTTATGGTACATCTGAAAAAAAAGAAAAATAAAACAGGTTATTCTTAAGTAGTGTGACTACAATGTTGCGTAGCCGATTTCTTTTCTACTATTAGAAAAATCATGGTGAGCCGAAAAAAAAAATTTCATTTTTTACCGAAATTTTTCCAGCAAAAACATTAATTAAAAAAAAAACTAATCAAGTTTTCAAAAAAAATACTACGTATCATTGTAGATAATGTATTTACAAGTATTTAGTAAAAATTTGAAATCAATCGGACGGATACTTTCCGAGTTCTCGAAGGTACCAGGTTAATAAATGTAATTTCGAGATAATCGCAAAAGAAAGTAACCGTGTAGTTATTCAGCTGACGGCGCGATTTTGGCGAGTCTTAGCTTCAATCAGCGATCCCTGGAACTTAAACGACTCCTTCGGCAGCTGATTGAGAGTCTTGGGCCCTTTTTTGACTATCCCTTCGTGCTGTTCTTGCTTCCTTAGAATCATTTCTAGCGCGAATGTCCGCTGTAGCGCAGCGCTCATCGTCTTCTGTAGTGCAGAAACTGAAGCTGCGATCTCCAATGGTTAGGTTTAGAACATTCATCATCAGAAGAAAACTCTTATACCCATCGTTGAAAGTACTGGTAGCAATGTACGTAGCAATTTCGACTATATTTGCACCGCTGGAATTCGTTTTTGGAGCCATTGACCAGATGACAGAGTTAACGCTTTCACTATTATTCTTCGTGAAGCCTCCTTCGCACCGTTCTAACAAATAATCTGCAGTGAGGTCCTCATAAATAGGTCGAATGACATCTTGTATTATTTGAGGTAGAACGAAGTGAAGGAACCGAGTAGGGCAATTACCGCGCCTAAGCGCGGTACTGTGTAAGATTCGACAAAAATAAATGTGTAATAATATAAATTAAGATGCCTGTAACTTGGCCAATTTTGAGTGTTTCGATACGCAACAGGTCTTAAAATGTCCGTTACAGTTCAGGGTTTATAAAAAAAAATAAAAATAAAAAATGAAAAAAAAATCCAGGGTGGCCAGACCCCTTAAGGCCAGAAATTGATTACCTAGGTACTAAAATTTGAACCTAGGTAAGTAACTATTTTCTAGTGTGGTGTTATTAGTAAATGTAATGATCGAAGGCATGAATATTCATAACTACATACTTTATAAATCACTTTATATAGTATTATAATTAATAGATTTAAAAAACCTAACATATAGTAGAACATGCATTACATCACCGGACTAAAAGAATAAAAATACGACCACGTTTTTTTAAAGTTAACACGGAAGTTAGAATGTAAATTATTTCTTATGAAATATTTATACAGAATAACAACGATTATTTATATTTATTAATTAAACAAACCCCTATTTTCTACATTAAAATAATACGAGTATCTATAACTTACAAGCATAACTTAAAATAATAATTGTTTTATTAATTTATATTTAAACTACTATTATAGTATAAACTATTACAATAATAATATAAATACATTATTATTGTTCATAATAAATTTTCAACTATAAATTTTGTTTGTACATCTTGCGATTATTTTATTTTATTACTTTGGTAATTTTTATATCTTTGTAAAACATACAATACTAATTTAATAAATATTCGCTTATTTAATTAAAAGTCTATATCGGATTTTATCGCGTTTATTTAAAACTTTACAGTTTAACAATATTTTAAATTCCACCGAGATCATGGACGCTGTAAAGGGTCCGAAACGTCGGGAAATAATTTAAAATATTGTTAAACTGTAAAGTTTTAAATAAAGACGATAAAATCCGATATAGACTTTTAATTAAATGAGTAAAATTCGCGTAAATATAAGAGAACAGTAAGTCTAGTACTAAATATTTAATATTTAAAAATGAGAAAAAAAGAAACCATCACCACTTGAGCTGTTGGATGTCCACTGCTGAACGTAGGCCTCCACCATAATCTCTAGGTTGTTTTGCCAATACTCCCAACGATTGGCAAGGGGGTAGAATAAGCCAGTGTGTTGTAGCAGAATATAGTACACTAGGCTTCTTCTTTCCGAGCTGGTAGTAGACTCATGACGTTCAGTGAATAATTGTAATAATTTTATGCTGAATAAAATATTTTGACTTTGACTGCTGCCCATCACCATCCTGGTTGGTAGTTGGTAGTTTTAAATATGGTATATCAAAGTATTCTTTCAACTTCATGGCGAAGCCACACCATTACCCTAATACACATACATACATACACATATTATAGATTGACAAAAGATCAAAAGACATGTTCTAATATTTATATAAAAAAGAGAAAGATCGGTGGGTTTAGTAAGTGGCTTTGAAATTAAAATTTAAAGCCTGAGTTCTAAATCCACGCTCACGAAATCGTAAATCTCAACGTTTTATTATTTACCGATAATCTCCACCGATACCGATCTTACCGTTGTGTCGCTAACTGTTGTTTGAAGTAACCCAAAAATTTAACAATTCGCGCACGGAATTACGAATGAGTTAATAGCGATCGCTTTGTGGTTAACATAATTTATGTGTTCAAATATATGAGCCGCAGATCATAATCTTTGAAAGAATTTCGAAATTGAAATTGCAATTACTTTTTAGATTGAGATTGCTTAATCTCTAAACATGAATCTGTGGAATTTCACTAATTTTAAGTGACTATTCACTTTATACCAATTTGATAATCGTACCACGCAGAATTAGTGACTTTTCAATGATCGGAAGCCGTTGGATGGAGACTTTCGAATGGTCGCTTTAGAGGTCTACAATCACCAGTGGTCATCCAATGGCTGTTATGATGATAATGATGATTCATTAACTTGTTATTGAAATTCACTGATTATGTACTGATTACAGCTTCACTAACGTAATTAATGAAAATTTTACTAATTCTTGTTTAGAGAATAGTTTCTTGATATCAAATTATAGATACGTATCTGAGTAACTTTTAAATCTTAAAAAAAAATAGGAACAACACGTGAAAGAATGAATAGATTTCACACCAAGTTTACAACTTTACAAAGTCAACTCCTCATCAGCTCCTTTTTGGAGCAAATTTTTGTTTTATAACAAAATTCCGCCCTTTTTTCATTAACAATAAATAAATTTAAGGTTTGTATTAAAAAGGTTTTATTAATTAAATTTTATTTAATAAAATATAAAGAGACGTCTAATTAAATGATGATTCATACAATTATATGTAGTATGTATGTAGTTAAATATGAAAAAAGTAACTGTTAAGTTACTTTATGTCTCTTATCAGCAGAATCTACATTCCGAAACGATTGTAGCTTCTTATCATTAGTAATTTAAAAATCCTACTGGAATTTCCGAGACGACTGTTCTGATGTAGGGTTGCGAGTAGTTGCCTCAAACCGGTGGGAGGGTTGCGCTTTGCCGCGCTCCCGGCTGCATGGGTACCACCATCTTGCTTGTTTCTCCCGTGAAACAGCTTTGCTGTGTTTCGGAAAGAAGGGCAAGACAGGCAGTGTTATTAGTGGCACCGAGACTTTAACACCTTATGTCTCTGGATAGACAACACAATATAAATGAGTTGCCTGGGCTAGTTCCAGGTAAACTAGTTTATGTTCATGGGCGACGTCAACCACTTACCATCAGGTGGAACGTCTGCCAATTTGCCTATCCAACTAACATAACATAAAAACCGCGTGCCGGCGGACGCGGGTTCGATTCCCACTCGGGACAGTACTTGTACAAATATTTGTTTCCGGTCTGGGTGTATGTCCTTGTGGGTCTCCCCACCGTGCCTCGGAGAGTACGTAAAGCCGTCAGTCCCGGTTGCTATCATCTGATAACGATCGTTACTTATAGTAAGGAAATTATCTGCCAACCCGCAGTAGAGCAGCGTGGTGAATTATAATATTAATTATAGAAATCAAAAATTCTTTCTTATTTTAAATGAATTTTAGATGGCGTTTAAATTTTAAATCTTAGTTATGGTTTTGGGTTGCCAATGCATTAGAAAAAATGGCTTCTGTACATTAAAACAAGTAGTTAATTAAAAAACTAAAAAACCCAACTGCGTTTCTGTATAATTTGGAAAAGAAATTAATTTAGCGCCAAAAATCCGCCATTTTTTTTTTTTTTTTTTTTTTTGATATACCCAGTGTCACTCTCACAGTAAATACGAATCTAACGACACCTCTCAAGCTATAATCGATCGAGACGTTCACACCTACGTATGTAGGTATGAACGTCTCGACACTCTCGAAAAACATAACCCTCCTTCTGGCGCTGACGAGTAAAAAAGGCTCTAGAGCTTTTAAATTCAACGACGAAAGAACTTAATCAAGGTATTCCTGTAAACAATACCAAGAGATCGCCATTGCTCACATATAGGTTCCACGTAAAATCATGCCTTCTATCTGCAGTCCGTCTGTCTGTCACAGTGCTGAAACTGATCACTGAAACCGTAATCGGTAGACATTTTAAATTTACACTGATATGTATTACTATGGCTGTTATGATAATAAATTAATTTAAAAAATCAAAAAACCCGACTGCGTAAAATACTAAAATACTTTTATTATAAACTAAAAAGAATAAAACAATTTACTAGCTTTCATTTGATACCCATATTGCTACAGTAAGAAAAAAAAAATCAAATTATGTCAAAAACCGTCCAGCCGTTTGGGTTGTAGGGCGTGCCAAAGAAATGGACATACATACATACAATCGAAAAACCCTCCATCTGTCGCAGTCGGGTAAAAAAAGGTCGTCAATTCTCCCTATCAAACTTTATTACTCGATAACTATCGGCTGACATATTCTAATTATCGATAATTATCGGATCAAAACAAATTATCGAAAATTATCAGATGAAATCTTATCGATAATTATCGAATAAAAAATTATCGATAATTATCGGGTCAAAATTATCGAATCACACTTATCGAGAATTATCGAATGAAAAATTATCGAGTAATTACGAATTATCGATAATTATCGCACACCATAACATCCTTTTCCAATATGGAAAAGAAGCGTTTCCTCAGTAGTGAAAGATTTACAGGCTGTTTCAATTTCAGTTCAATATTTCACACACACAGCAGTAATTTCTACTGGGGTTGCTTTTGTGCTAGGCGTTTATTTATAAATCTAACAAAGATAAAATAATTGAAACCATTTTAGTTCAGTGATTGTAAAGTGTATAATGATAATTTTAATTTGATGTCCACATTTTTGTAGATTAAGCAACTAATTAAGAGCTTTAATTATCATGTTGTTCTAATATTATTAAAGGAGACGATGAGACAAAAAGTTTTATGAAAAACGTTTTTACAGAACAGATGAAGTTACATAAACAAACTCCTTTTGTTGACCGTTCAAAAGATTTAGGATCAGCTAAAGATAATAAATTAATTACGAAATGGTTTTTTTTGTGTTAAATTGCGGTGAAGGAAGAAACGATGACGAACTGTTATAGATAGTATTTGCAACCCTTTTCGCACATCACGCATCCCTATTCTGCTGACTTAGTCATTCCTAACTCATTGCCGTCAGTCCCAAGTATCCACTCACAAGTTTCGATCCAACAATTATACTCGACGGCTGTCTCACCAACTAATCCTGTATTTTATTTAATATATTTAATAAAAAAAAAAATTTAATTTAATACCCGCGAAGCTCCTAATAGAACCCTGCCTATAAAATAAAAATTATGTCCATGAACACGTATAGTAGTAACGGAGTAGCGAATCGAATTAAGCTCCAACTTTCTTAATAAAAGACGGTACTTCTGACAAATAATATTTTGTTAACAGGTTAATTAACAAATGAAATATATAAATAAAGATTTTTAGATATTACAACACAAGGTCAATAACCTCGTGCGAATTAAATGTCGTCACAATATATTACGAGTTACAACTCTATTTGTGCGCGTGCGCAGAATTAAGATAACGTTACATTTTAAACATTCCATTGACAAAACCGTCAGGGTATTCGTTAAGTGAAATAGGCCAATGAACTGGCTATATTATATACCGCTATATGAGACAGGGCCAAATTATCCGTAGGGCATTGTACTGTTTTTTAATCAATATTTTATTATCCACTATGTGTCTCGGAGAGGACGTAAAACTGTTGGTCCCGCTTGTTTTCATCGACTTCTGATAGCAATCGTTACTCGGGGTAGTGAATTTATCCACCAACCCGCAGTGGAGCAGGGTGGTGAATTAATAATTCTAATATAATATACATTTGGATATCTAGATCTATAAGGTCCAAAGGGTGAATTAACAAATACTCAAAAAACATGTTAGTTTATTTATATATATATATATATATAAGCTTGTAACCCCTTTTGAACCCTTCTCTTGTACGGCGTAGAGGCCAAACAGGGATGCTTACAGGCTGATTCAAATAACCACCAAACTTGAACAGGGTTCTCTACTGAGCTTATTCACCGTGTTGGTCAATCATAATCATAAGCCTTCGAGCTTGATCGACCACGATAGTCAACTGCGAGTTGGCGGGTATATTAAAAGAAATAAGAGATTCGTATGAGGTATGTAGGTTCTTTTTTTATATTTTCTTCTAAAGCCACAGCGAAGCTGAGATGATTTTAAATATAAATAGGGTAATGTGTTTTGTATAGAAATTAGGTTCATTAAAATTTCTTACATTAAGTAGTAAAACTTAATTTAAGTATTATTTTGCTTTTAATAAACTTTTAGGTTAAAATAACTGAGCCTGCTTTCCGCTCCAGGATATTCGATTCCCGCCCCGAGTCTGGGTGTAATATTTATATACTGTACTGTACTGTATCAGTATGTCCTGTAAGCCACCCACTGCTGATCGAAGGCACATTATATTAATACATAATATTATATACATAGTATTATCATGTCGAAGGCCTCTTCTCCATATAGAATATATATATAAGTATTCATTCACCGCAAAACATGAGACGAATCTTAAATATAAAGTATTTTAAACAAAAAAGAAGGTAATTTCCCGAAAAAAAAAAGTTCTAATGTGCTTCACATATATGAAAAGTCACCTTTCAATATCATCATCATTATATCAGCCATTGAATATCCACTGCTGAACGTAGACCACCTACATTGACCTCCTGAGTGACCGGTTCGAGGCAGCCTCCATCCAACGGCTATTATACATTTCAATATATAACGGCCTTATCGCTAATATAGTATCTCTTCGAGACAACCTGCTTGACAAAGGACAATATAAATATTATTAAGGCTGGGCAAGGATAGACAGCTATACGTATATATTATGGTAAAAGTAAAATGAATAAAACTGATATGACATGCAAACAAAAAGACAAAATATACCAAAAGGAAATAGTCTATTTATACACAACATACATAAAACATACAAACATATTATAATAGATTACATATAGTCAGGATAGTATAAAAATATAATCATACTAGCGTTCATCATCAGTCAAAATCAGTTTGTGCCAAGATAGTGGTGCTGCACAAGACAATGCTGGGCAATGCTGCGCAGTGCTGCGCTGTTATGCGCATTGCTGCTCTGTGCTGCGCTGTACTACTCTGCGCTGCGCTGTGCCGGGCAGAGCTGCGAACTGCAGCTCTGCGCTGCTCTGTACTACGCATTGCTGCTCTATGCTGCGTTGTGCTGAGCTGTTCTGTGCTGTGCAGAGCTGTCCGCGCAGTGCTGCACAGTGATGCTCTGTGCTGCGCTGTGCTGTGCCGTGCTGCGCCGTTCTGCAACGTTCTGCACTGTTCCACGCTGTGCTGCACTGCGCTACGCTATGCTTCACTACGCTGCGCCATGCTGCGCTGTGCTGCGCAAATCTGCTCCGTGATGCGCTGTGCTGCGCTGCATTGCGCTACAATGCACAGCGCTGTACTGCGCTGCAGTGCGCTACACTGCGCTGCACTGTGCTGTACTACGCTGCACTGCGCTGTACTGCACTGTACTGCGTTGTACTACGCTGCACTGCGCTGTACTGCACTGTAATGCGCTATACTGTACTGCACTGTACTATACTGTACTGTATCATCTGCCACAAAACTGCTAAAGCATTTATAGGTAGTTACATATATATGCTTTAGCAGTTTTGTGTAACTTTAGTTTGTAGCAGTTTGGAAAGAATAGGACGAATAGAAATAGGACGATAGATCAAACTTTCAGAGCGAGATTAGAGAATCTACTTAGATACTAAAATGTTTTTGAATATACTCGTATTGTGGTTTTAAATTTTAAAAAATCGGTAAGAAATAAAGTAAATTTTAATTTGATATGTAGATTCAAGAAAATGATTCAGTATTCATTATACATTTACTTCTTATTCCGTATTACCCGTGTGTACGGGATTCCCCATCTGTGTTTCTTTAGCATAAACAATATTATTTAGATTGTCTGTTTTAAAGCGCTCATCTCATAGTAAAATTTGTATTAGTAAGTGTATCCATTTGAGAAGCTTATTAAAAAAATATAATAGATCCGATTCTGTTGGAGATATTTTGAAATATTTTTGGACGGATTCTCCGTTGATTGATTTGTGAGCTGAAAAATTAAAAAAAAAATTCTCGTGTTATTTAAATGAGAAATAGAAATCCACGATGAACGGACTCTAAGTATTAATATCAACAGCTCTGCTTTTAACATCTTTTATCATCCCTCTGAAAATATTTCAGTACCTACTTATTTTGAAAAAAGAAAAAAAGTAGATTTTTTTGAACTGGTCTAATATTATGTATTCAACATACAAAATTAGATCTGTTACAGTTTTATTACAAGCAAAATTAAAGTGTAGGTAATAATGACATTGGTTAATTCGATTCTAACAATATTAACATCTAAAAAACCCAAACAAAAAAAGCTCTTCAAATTAAAAAAGACCCACTCGTAAAGAGTGACTATCACCGTTTTAAAAACCGTTATTTCTCTAAATTCAAACCGTATATCACATTTATGCCAACATTAACGAGTGTTGCAAGTAAACAAAATAAAGTCGCGATATATCAGAAATCTCTAGACAGCGATAACAATTTAGATTCCTATAGTAAACGTGCGTTTATAGAATACTAAGAAGTTCCTTATGCGATGCCATTGACCTACGATCTAGGTACAGATTTTACGTAATATCTTCTTTCCGTGCATCTGTTAATGTTGCCATGTCAGAATATTCCGAGAAAATATTCGTGTGATGAAATAATGTCGAGTAACGGTACTTCTAGGTTAATATGTTGTATGATGTACCTACTGTGCGAGAGTACGAGTATGTAATGTAAACTCACTTTTTTTTTCCTTTTTTGATTGTATAAAAATCAAAATTAATTAAAAGTGATGTACGATCTCTATAATATTGTATCTATCATAATATTGTATAGAATATCTTTTATAATATAATGTTTGTAATGCTGTTGGTATGTCTCTAAATAAATAAATAAAATAAATAAATATGTTTACGAACCCACTAAACAGTCAGTCAGTGGAATTTCACTAATTTTAAGTGACTATTCAATTTTTATCAATGTGAGAAACGTACCACGCAGAATTAATGACTATTAAATGTATGAATACGCGAATTTCAGAATCCACTGATGTAACTATTCACTAACTTATTGCTGAAATACACTGATATGTTAGTGAACACCGTTTCACTAACGTAATTACGATACCACTACGATAATCATGACGATAAAAAAATAATAATATTAGTCCCGCTGAGTTTCTTCCGCCATTTCTTCTCAGGTCAGAAGCTTCTTCCTTCCGAACTGGTAGTAATGAGGTTCAGTAAGAAATAGTAATAATTTTATTCGGAATAAAATATTTTGACTTTGACTTTGACTTTGAATTAATGACAATTCCACAGAAAGAACGTTTTCAAACTTTGTCACTTTGGACGTAGTTTTAAAACATATACAAACTGTACCCGCAACTTCGTTCGCGATTACACATTTTGACTTTTATCTCCTTTCTCAAGGGAACCCTACTGAATCTCAAGATAAAAAGTATTCAGTATCCTAGCTCGTAGTATGGAATCAAATCATACAAATTTTCATTAAAACCGGTTTAAAAGTTTTGACGTGATGCACGGATAAGTTACAGACAGACAAAGATTTAAAAAAAAAATAGCTTCAGTATCGACCGTTCTGATGTAGTGATGCGAGTAGTCGCCGCAACGCCGCGCGCATACGATAGCAAGTTCGATCTCGCTCGGGAAAGATATTTGTATCTGTACAAATATTTGTTTCCGGTCTAGGTGTATGTCTCTGTGGGTCTACCCACCGAACCTAGACACCTGATTACGATCGTTACTCATTTTAGGGAAATTATCCACCAACCCACAGTGGAGCGTGGTGGATTAAGCTCCAACCCTTTTCAATATGGAGAAGAGGCCTTCGCTCAGCAGTGGGTTGTTTATCGACTGGTACAGTGCAGTACAGATTATTGTTTTAATATAAATATATATTTAAAGATAAAACAAGAAAATACTACGATATAAATGTTTAATTGTCGTCAAAATTTCAGACCAGTTACATGGTTCGCGGTCTCGTCGCGATCATGGACCAAAATACCTGTTATTTTAAATAAAATAAATAAATTTTGATTCTGTTCAATGATCACACTTACAGTGACAAGTGCGACTTTACTAACCCGCTGGCGCAGTTTGCAGTGCAGGGTCACTGGTCACTTTTCTGCTCCAAGGGTAGTGGGATCGATTCCCGCCCCGAGTCTGGGTGTAATATATGTTTATTTATATGTATTATTTATATGTATATTTATATGTATATTTATATGTATATTTATATGTATATTTATATGTATATTTTTATTGAAAAAAAAAGTATACCAGTCGGCTGTTACCTAAAACACTGGCATTAAGTTGCCTACCTTAGGAACAGACGACCGTGCGTGTGTGTTAAACATATTTATTTATTTATTTATATTGAAAATGGTAAAAGATCGAAAATTTATAGTATAAAAATATTTACTTCTTTGTGGAAGATTTTTTTAAAATGGCCATTCTGATAATGCACTACTTTTACCCAGCTGTGGGCAATTTACAGATTGTTACTTTTAAATTATTAATTTAACTAAAATCTCATTAAATAGGTACTTGGGGATAAATGTAGTATCAAACAGCACAAAAATTTAAGAAATCAAGGTTTTTTTTTCTTTCTTCTTTTAATTAAGGCCTTCTTTTAAATTTAAAACCAATTCATATATAATATATTATTTTAAATTTAAAACCAATTCATATATAGAGATACACGCTCACTACATCAACTCCGTAGCGTCAACGGATCGCCTCGCCCGCAAGTTGTCCACGCGCGGACGGCGGGTGGACCACTCGGTGACAACTCGCTTCTCGCCAATTTGTCTCGCGTTGACCGCGTACGGTTCCCGAGTGGAACGCGCGCTGCCCACGAACGATTCACTGTGTGTTTTTCTTTGATAAAGAGTCTTCAATATGAGACAGAATATTTTAAACCACACATTGCGGCATATGATGTACGAAACACATGTAGACAATGAACAGACTACTCGAAAATTTGTGGACCAAACGATGTCCACTCGTTGACCACGCGGCGCTCACTCGTGGGCCACGCGAGGTTCACTGGTTGATCACTCGACGTCCACCCGTAGACCACCTGTTGACAACGAGTACACGTCGAGCGACCAGGCGGTGCGGGTCGGGTGCCGGGTGGCTCTAATGAGCTGTGACCTTTAGTCTTAACGCCAGTAGTTGTAGGTTCGATTCCCGCTCAGGACAGATATTTGTATTTGTACAAATATGGTTTTCTGGTCTGGGTATATGTGTATGGGTCTCCACACCGTGCCTCGGAGAGCACGTAAAGCTATCGGTCCCAGTTGTTATCATAGACAACTAATAATTTGACTGACTTGACTGACGGGTTTTGACTGACCCGTTGGCGCAGTTTGTAGTGACCCTGTTTTCTGCTCCAAGGGTTGTGGGTTCGATTCCCGCCCCGAGTCTGGGTGTAATATATGTTTATTTATATATATTATTTATATGTATCTTTAATATGTATATTTATTAAAAAAAAAAAAAAAAAAAAAAAAAAAACGTATATCAGTCGGCTGTTACCTAAAACACAGGCATTAAGTTGCCTACCTTAGGGACAGTCGACCGTGTGTGTATGTTAAAACATATTTATTTATATTTATTTATTTATAATAATCGTTACTCATGTTAGGGATATTATCCGCCAACTCGCAGTGGAGCAATATGATGGATTAAACTCTAATCCTTCTCTTATAGAAGAGAACTTTGTCCAGCAGTGGAGCGCTTTTAGGCTGATTCAAATCATATCATTAATTCAACGTATACTCAACTTCATAAATGACATTAACCTTGTAAAATCAGAAACTTGGTGCATAGACTCTTGTCTTTAAGTACTTGGTATCTTTATTTATTTTATATTTTTGTATAAAACTAATAGTATAAAAAACACAATATATTAAATGAATACAAAACATAAACCAATAAGCTTTCAGATAATACATCATTCATAGAATAAACAAATATCACACGTTAATAAAATAGTCCTCAAAAATATACAAGCAGAAATAAAATAAAATATGTCAAATTAAATAAAAATAAACATAAATATAAATAAATATGTTTAACATACACACAAGGTCGTCTGTTCCTAAGGTAGGCAACTTAATGCCTGTGTTTTAGGTAACAGCCGACTGATATACATTTTTTTAAATAAATATACATATACTCGTAAATAATACTTATAGAAATAAATACATATTACACCCAGACTGGAAGCTGGACGAATATGTTCGTCATGAAAAAAATATAAAATTTTATGTTATGTATGACGAATATAACACATCGTCCAGCACGTACAGCAGCCCCAGCTTAAACAGCAGGATGGCCAGCATCAGCGACTGCGCCGCCAGCGAGCGCTGCCCGCAACACGGCTCACCCTCGCTGGGTGATCTCTTTCCACACAATATATTCCAATAAAGTCGAAAGGTCTATAAATTACGTGAAACAATTTTGGAGATTTTTATTTCTTTAAAACCACAAGTGAATTCCGTACAAAATACAATTTGGGCGTGAGAAAAAAGAGTTTTCGGAATTCTAGCAATCTTATGAAACGTGAATATTAATGATTTGAACGTAGACAAGGTTAAAACAATTGAAAAATTCAAGCTAAAAATGCCTTATTCCAGTCAAATACGATCTGAGGTCATTTAGAAAACAAAACGATGCTTTTGTAATAGGAAATACTTTGAAAAATATAAATCTAGATAAATATTAATATGTACTTGTCTGGACAAGAGTTGAAAATGTTGCGTTTTTTTTTTGGCAACAAGTTTTACTAATAAAAATAATAGATCGGGATAGCGTCAGTGCGTGAGTGTGTGTTCGTGTGCACGTGTGTGTGTTTGGTACTACGTCAGGCAGCCACACATAATTATATAATATACATAAATATCTTTAAATTATTCATATATTTAATTCTAATAACAATGTTTGTGTAACAAAATAAAAATCGAAATACTCGCTATCAAGTAGGTATGTCTAAATATGATTTCTGATATTATAAACAAGTATGCTTAATTAAAAAAATCAAAAAACCCGACTGCGTAAAATACTCTTATTATAAACTAAAAATAATAAAACAATTTACTAGCTTTCATTTGATACCCATATTGCTACAGTAAGAAAAAAAAAT
Organism: Euphydryas editha; assembly: GCA_036937285.1. Lineage (NCBI taxonomy): Eukaryota > Metazoa > Arthropoda > Insecta > Lepidoptera > Nymphalidae > Euphydryas > Euphydryas editha. The sequence goes on along the minus strand of JAUPFZ010000031.1, from coordinate 9,254,826 downwards.
TCAATTCCCCCTCCTCATTCCGCCATTTGCGGGCGCCATTTTGAAAATTTATATAGCCTATGTCACTACTACAATTTAGACAAATCCAACGACACCTCATATGTCAAAAACCGTCCAGCCGTTTGGGCTGTAGGGCGTGCCAAAGAAATGGACATACATACATACATACATACATACATACATACATACATACATACTTACATACATACATACATACACTCGAAAAACATAACCCTCCTTCTGTCGCAGTCGGGTAAAAATAACAAACATTACACAAATATTGAATGTCAAATTGAAATATATTAAAAAAATACTTTAAATATGTAACTTGATTAGAATAAAGCTAAGTATATAACTCATTATGCATTAGTTTATAACCAAGTCACATAGTTATAAAAAAACAACTACATTACATGTACATTTAAAGAAAAATTTATTCTCGCTACTGAGAGAATTATGTGTGAACGTATTTTTTTTTAATTTGTAATATTTCTTTTTGCTTTATTTATTCAGTCCACTTAATATGATAAAAACTTTTTGTTTCATGCGAACTTAAAAGCGCACTTAAAAAAAAGGTTAAAAAAATTTACATCATGTATCATATATCTAGTGTGACGATATTTTGGTTCTAGGTCTTATAGAGATTTTATTTAAAAAAAATAATTTTAAGTAGGCATGTGAAAGGGTTTAATCTGGGTTTTAGCGCCATCTGTCGCCAAGGATAAATTACATTTTAATGGAGATTTAATAACACTATTCGTTAATAGATGGCAATGAATGTATGAATACGATTTTTCAAATAATTTTCTGTACGAATTTCTATCTCCTTGATAATTTATAATTGTAATTTATGAAACTTTAATAATTATTATATAATTATTTTGATTTGTAATATTGAAACTGAAATAAAACTATTAAATTGAAGTAAACTTAATCTATTTTTATACTTTTTATTAATTTTTATGCAATATGCAAGTTACTAGTAAAATGATATTATTATAGTCTGGCAGAAAAGTAGAATCTGAAAAAAAAAATGTGGTTGGCACAGCAGAATAAACTATACAATTTGATATAAATAATTTTACATGTATTTGGGCAGTTCCGCCAAAAGTTGTACATTTGTGTTTTTTTGATGTCCGAGCACTTAAGATTTATTTTTGTTGAACTAAGCAACAATATAATTAAAGTAAGTGTTTCAAAATATTTTTGAATAAATAGGCTACGAAAGAATATCCCAATAAATAAAAATATATTTACAATAATTATTTTAAAGTTACTCTGAAAATTGACAAAATTGGCTTCCCATACTGTCCCTAAAAACTTATATCGTGTTTAACACTTGATTAATTATAATTTTTCTTCTACAACCTAGAATATGAGGATTTGAGATTATAGTATCAATAAAGAGCTATCTTTTAATTGTATAACAAGCAAAGAAAGTAAGTGATATATATTATTAATTAATTAAAATAGAGTGTACCTGGATTTACGCTCATCCTGACATGGTCATTATAGTTACGGTGTTTTATACAATATTAGGTGGAAATTTTGCCTTGTTTTGGATTTTTCATATAGAAATAGCAAAACTTTGATCATAGACTACTCAAGCAAGGGTCGCCGTTTTTTTAGTTCGCTAACAGGCGATGCATAAAGGGCTGTGGTTCTATGAGGTGAGTTTTACCCTTGATTCTTGTCAATATAGTTACGCAATTTATAGAAAGATTTAATTAAGTATACTACAATTTATACGAGTACCTTATAGTAAACTGTATTATATGTTGATTATATTTTTAGAATAAGTTGCTAATAAATGCGGTTTCTGGATTAAATATGTAATTTTGTTATTGTCGAAGTCACATTTCGTTACGTCAGGATAGTTACGTAACGTACAGCCTGACCTAAATTGTAACGAACCTGACGTCATAAAGTTGAAGACACAAAACAACCACTTTAAAAAAATGTTAATTTAATAAGACTTCTTTTGATCTCTATTTAGTGTAATAAATATAGTAAATAATATAAATATAATAAAGTATAATATATAAAATTCTTGTGTCACGGGGTTAGTAATTGAACTCCTCCGAAACGGCTCGACCGATTTTCGTGATACTTAGCGAGGATACTAGCCAGGGGGGAGAATCGAACAACATCTATTTTTCATTCCCCTACATGTTAAGGGTGGTCCACCCCTAAATTTTTTTTTATTTTTCAGACAAAATTTTTTGTTTTTATTTTTTTATGATACATCATACAAAAATACATGCAACCTAAATTTTCACCCCTCTACAATTAATCCTTATTTTTTATTTAGTACCTAATTAAAATTTTTTATTTTTTGAGAATTTTTTTTTTTATTATTTTGTGATGACTTAGAATAAAAAAATCTCATATTACTCTGAATTTTTCACACCTCTGCGATCAACCCCTATTTTTTTTTTTTTTTGTTAATTATTAACTTTAATTTTTTTGCAAATTTTTTTTTTATTCTGTCATTATTTAGAATAAAAAATCTCATATTACTTTCAATTATCACCCCTCTACGATCAACCCCTATAATATAAAAATAAGTCGGGTTTTCCTTCCTGACGCTATAATTCCAGAACGCACGAACCGATTTCCACGGTTTTGCATTCGTTGGAAAGGTCTCGGGCTCCTTGAGGTTTATAGCAAACAAAATCTAGGAAAAATGTCAACAGAAAAGCAGGAAAACAGAGAAAATCATTTTTCACATACAGCGCCATATCTGATACATAGCATGTACTACAAACCAATATGGTTTTGCATGGTGGTGGAGCCGACGGTGCCAGTATGTGGTGTGAGTATCCCTCACGAAAATAAGTTGGTGGCGAAACGGAGTTCGCCGGGTTTGCTAGTTATGTAAATAAATTTGTGTTTATATATTGAACCCATCGTCGGACTTCGATGTGTTAACGAAATATTTAAATTATTCTATCGAACCCCTTGAATAGCACAAATTTAATTAATATAATAATAATTTTAGAGATAAAGTCCTGATCGAAATATCGAAATGTATGGCGTGCAATAAATGGTACTGTTGTGAGTGTAGTTGTAATCAAATATTTATTGATTATATTTGTGATTTTTGTCTCGGTGCTGATGATAGTGATAATTAATTGGTATTAAGAATCAATACGGTTATAATGTGGGGTTAGAATTGTCCTTTAAGTGATATTTAGTTATTTTTTGTGTCCCGCTGAATTCTCATGCAAACATAGTTTGCTCTTAATTTACAAATTTCAAGTCAATCAAAATAATACTTTGAAAAGTATTTCAATCTCTCCACAGTGTCTTGTAAATAAATAAAAACGAGCGATACATTTTGTATGGAAACTCAAAAGTTCTGACCATTTGGAATAGGATTTTATTTTGCTATCTTGTTGATTATTTCTGGTAATTAATTTTATGAACAAGAAAAGATAAAAAGAATAAAACATACATACATAGTAGGTACATTAAAATAATATTTATTCTAAGTGTACAAATGCCTTGGTGTGATATCAACCTTACCTTGTCACTCTCGTTTTCGTTTTGTATAAAAATGTGATTTTTACATGATTTTTGAATATTTAAAGCTCAAAATCTATAATAATTAGTTAGTTTATAGTAAAGGCTGCAATTTGACTGTGATTAATTCTAAGTAGAACTAGTTTAATAGTAAAAAATGTTAAAGTTATAATTAAATAATACCCAAAACGTAACGGAACGGGTTTATGGCGATCTAATTACTGTATTTTTGCATGAAGAGGTGAGATTTTTCTTCCTAATTTGATTAATTATTCCCTAAGTTTAGTAATAAAAGTAATTTATAACTACTAAAATGTCTATATTATTGACTAAAATAAGAAACATTTCGTAATGATCTTGACTACCAAATGGTCTTTCATTAACAAAAATATATATTTTAACAATAAAAACAACAAGAAAAGCGAGGTTTTTTAAGTTAACATTAAAATTAGTTATATATATCGACTACCTACATTAAAAAAATTGTTAAAAGTTCAAATTATTTATTTATCCTCGAATTTATTATTTGTACAACTTTCGGCGGAACTGCCCATTTAAATGTTCAAAATTTGATGCGTGCACTAATAAGTAATTTAATGACTTCGGTGGCACTTTTTTAATTGCCATGTAAAAAAAATATAATAATTAGCTAGACTTTTTAGTATTGGCGTGACAGAGAGAAATATTGTTTTAACAAATGTATTTTCTTTAATGACGCAATCAAAATACTAATTTCATATAATTGTTTCGTGTACATGTTCCATCTGTTTTTTCTTTGATTATTATGACAACAGAATAAAAAAGAATCCTCCTTAACTTGTCATTGTAAAATAAATCTGGATGAAAACATTTAATTACATAGTTGTAGGATGAGGTATTTTCAAGGAATTTATATCATAACTGGAATGCTCACTTAATAAAATTGTATATATTTAAATATGCACCTTGAAATAACTGAGATAAGGGTGACATTTCTTTCCAAAGTGTAAAGTGAAAAAATCATTTCGAGCATTTCGTTGACTAGTGGTATTTTGTTTCTTCCTTACGAGTTGCCTTGAATCCATGGTAGAAAGAGATGCAATCCGTCCCTTAGAAACTTTTTTTTAATGCACGTGCGCATTCCAGTTTGTATATAAATTCTATCGAATTTAGAATGTCTCCTTTATTCGTTTGCCATAAAACATTTTAATGAACATAATTTTTTACTAAACTTTTATCAAATAATTAGTTTATATTTAATTCACTGAATAAATAGCATATAAACATGCATATTAGTCATTATTTAAATAAAATCTATATAAAACAAATATAATTTCTTACTTTTATTTAATTCAAGTATAAAATTATCGAAATTCAAAAATCTTTGTTTTTATTTTTAAAACTTGTAGCCTAAATTTAAGCGAGCAACACCAACGCGTCCTTACGTCAAACTAAAGTAATTGTATTGTGGTATCGTCGTATTTTTTGGGAAATACATATTCAAATTAAATAATTATAATCATACAAACAATTTTATTATTCTTCACTAATGTCTGAAAATGAAGAGACTTATTGTCGACTCTGTGCAGAACAAACGCCTGTAACTCTATTGATATCGCCGGAAGAAAATGAAGTGTTTACACCTAAACTAGCCAGCAAATTGTCTTGGATAAACATTGATATTTCAACGCCAAATGGTCTCCCTAAAACAATATGTTATTCATGCTTCGATTTGTTAAATAGAACCTGGTCTTTCCTAAACAACGTAAGAACTGCGCAGGATAAATTAAAAGCGATATTCGTGAAGAAAACCGAACAAAAACAATGTATTGATGAAACGAATGTAAAACATGAGAATATACCTGGGAAACCGGTGGATATAAACTGGGAAGACTTCCAGCGGCCTAAAATAGAGATTGAAGTTGAAGAATCTAAAGAAAAAGCACCGACTATAACTAAAGATACTGTTATTATAACTGATGGAAGTGATAGTGGACTAATTAAAGCTGAAAATGACACAGACTTCGAGGATCTCCTTATTGAGTCTGCCAATGGCTTCATGATCTCATCGGACAGTGATTCACCTCTGGAAAAGATAGCAAAAAAGAAAAAAGTTGGACGTAAGAGAAAGAAATTGTCTAACATCGAAGACAATGCAGATTTACCTATTGATATTCTACCATTTAATTTAACATGGGACAATCAATCATGCAGATGTGCCAAGTGCGATGCTCTCTGCCAAAGTATAATTTCATTACAACTGCATTCATTACAAATACACAATCAATGCTGTTTATTCAAATGTATAGAATGCGAAAAGATAGTGAGTACGTACAGATCGATCGTTCGACACATACGAACACACAATAATGCTCTACGACATTGCTGTGAATACTGCAACAAGGTTTTCTTAAGAACATCAGAACTAAATATACACAAAGTGAAATATCATAAAGACATATACAAAACAAAATGTACATACTGTGGTGCCTCCTTTGAAACGGAAGATGAATTAAAAGAACACAAATCTATATTCTTCAATGGATCTAAGAGAATAGCAAAGAAAATTAAAGTTGTAAGTGATGAAAAACACTCCGATTTCAAATGTGACCTTTGCGAAAAAGTTTTTAAGAACCGACAGAATCTTTATCAACACAGAGTCCTTCATACGGAGAGGAGTAGAAATTTCGCTTGTCACGTATGTGGTAAAATGTACTACACTAAAGGTAGCCTCAGCGCTCACGTGAGAACGCATGAAGAAGCTAAACGGTACAAGTGTGATCACTGCCCACGAGCATTCCACGCAAAAGGAAATCTCATTTCACATCTAAGCTTACACTCCGGCTTAAAACCTTTTATATGCGAACAATGCGGCAAGAGTTTCAGAGTTAAACGTCACTTGATCTCCCATTCAATTGTCCATACAGATTTGAGGCCGTATGTTTGTGAATACTGCAATAAAACATTCCGTTTCAAAACCCGACTCAACTTACATGTACGTCAGCACACAGGCGTTAGGCCATATAAATGTATATACTGTCAACGAGATTTTACGAATGGCTCGAATCATAAAAAACACATGTACAGACGACATGGAATAGATACTTCAACAAGAAATAAGTATAATGTTGTTATCAAAAACAATGATTTAAATAGTGACAGTGTCACAAAAGTGTCTGGAACAATTTCATGAATTTACGTACTCAATCATAATATTATATAGGTATCAATTTTAGTTTTATTTATCTATTTATTGAACAAAACAATTAGAATTATAATAAAGCAACTTTAATGTAGCAGTATTTTATTAAAGTTAAGAGGAAAGGATACTGGCTCTTTCTCCATACAAACGTAGTCAACTGTTTCCCCCCTAGATAATGACACTAGACCAAATATTTTTGTAACATGAAACCTTTAACCATGCCCCTATGTCTTGGTTTTTTTCATATTTTTATTATCATAGGGAGTAGGAGTCTTCAAAAGCTAAAAATATTGCCTAATTTTTTTAACATTTTTAGACACCCATTTAAAAAAAATTAAGCATATTTACAAAATAAAAAAAAACCAGAACATAGGGCCAAAGCTCAAGGTTTTTTTTACATAAAAATAATAAAAAATTGGCATGTTTTGGGGAGGAAATAGTTGACTACGAAATGCTGTTTTGGTCAATAATTATCTACCTAAAACGGTTGTCCCTTATTGTTTGTGGATAGGTCTGGGCTAGCAGGACAGGAATATTTTATTGAAATACCTATTTTTCAAAAGTCAGATACCCTCTCCTCTTAACACAGAAATTTTAGTTTTTTTTTAATGTTTACTGTACTGTACTGTATCAGCCTGTAAACTACCCACTGCTAAGCGAAGACCTCTTCTCCATCCAGAAGAAGGGTTTCTTGTGTTTAATAAATTATTTTTAATTAAATATCTTTATTTTATTGTCATGCTATTTATAAAATATGAGATTATTTCTTTCATACTTTTTGCTTCTCAGCCAAGTTTATAAGCAGTTCTTAGGGTCATTACGAATCGTATGACGAGCAAATTTTATGACTTCCAGCATCCCAAACAAGCCGGTTTCCGAAAAAGCTAGACTACCATAAATCACATAGGTATGTAAGCTGCGGCAGATTATACAAAAGACCGAGGTGCATAATCGGCCATCCTTGGTTTATGTGAAATATGAGAAAGCCTTCAATTCGATCGAAACCTGGGCAATATTGCAGTCTCTCCGGCGGTGACATATTGACTAGATACCGATATAGTAAATGTCGCAGTGTTTTCACAATATTGCCCATATATCGGTTTTCATACAGGAGCATAGCACGAGAGTGGTTCCAATGCAGCGAGGTGAGTATGAACTAGGGAGATTTTATCTCAGAAACTGTTAACGCTACATTGGAGCACGCTTTCAAGCTTCTGGATTAGAAAGAATTCAGCATCAATTTAACCGGGGAGTACATCAGTCACCTTCGATTTGCCGACGATATCGTGTTCATGGCAGAATTCTTGGAAAACCTCCGCATTATTCTTGGTGACCTTGATGAATTTTCCCAACGGTTGGGCATTAAAATTAACATGAACAAGACGAAAACCATTTTGAATGTCCATGTCATGGCCGCCCCTATATAAATTCGGAATTCCACTCTTGAAGTTGTTGACGAATACATATAGGTACCTAGGACAAAAGATCTAACTTTGAGAGAGAGGTCAATAGCCGAATTTAGTTAGGATGGGCAGCGGTCGGGAATTTTAAAAGACCTTTCCATCCGTAATACCTCAGTGCCTTAAGTCGAAAGTTTTTAATTAATGTGTTCTACCATTGATGACAAGGATCGGAGACGTGGTCTCTAAGTAAGTATGGTCCTTTATACAAGCTTCAAGTCGCACAGCGATCAATGCAGAGGGCTATGCTTGGTATTTCTCTGCAAGATTTAATCAGAGAGCAGACAAACGAAGGTTGCCGACATAGTCCAACGGATTTGCAAGCTGAAGTGACAGTGGGCAGTGCACATAGCTCGTAGAACTGACGGCCGATGGAGCAGAAAGTTTCTCGAGTGGATCGACCACGTAACAGCAAGCGCAGCTCGGATAGCTCCATGAGATGGACAGACGACTTAAGAGTCGTCGGAAGCCGTTCGATGGAAACTGCTTATGTCCACTGCCACCCCCATCGACCTCCAGAGCGACCGGTTCCGTAATAATATCTATACGCATATGTAAAATGGTAGGAAAGTCAAAACTGTACATAGAATATTTTTTTAAAAGAATACTTGGGGTGTGATGTACCATCGATACCGAAGCCAAAAATGTAGTTTTTAGAATTTTTGTCTGTTTGTCTGTATGTATGTCCAGGATAAACTCAAAAAGTACTGCATGTATTTACTTCAAATTTGGCATGAATATTATTAAGAAGTCGGGTTAACATATAGGCTACATATTATCACGCTATCACCTTTTTTTGTGTCGCAGGGGAATCCATTTACGGATGATATCCAGGACGCCTGGGTAGTCAGTCCTAGACCTATGTCGGACTCGGCACTTTGGGAGTGCAATACCGCACTAAACCCCTGCGGGTGCCTTCAGCCGCTTTTATTGGAGGGTCCCGGATCTGCAGGCAACAGGATCCCTCCAACGACAGGCTGGCCTCGGCGAAAAGGCCAGACTTCTCCTCCATGGGGACTGTCCGGCTTACCTCTGAACAGTCCCGACGACGCCGTGTCTAGCAGGACCGGGTTCCCATCCCGGCCCGACACGGGCACAAGGGCGTTACTGGAGGCGCATTAAGTAGTGCCTCCTACGCACCCCCATTCGTCGCCCGCAAATGGAGGCCACGTCGGCGGCCTCCTCTCTTGCCCGCTCGTCGGCCTCCTTCTGGGACATTACTGTCTCGCAGAAGGAGGCCATCGCCTTCCAGTACTCATCGTCGCCGAGCATCGCGGTGATGATGCTCGGGAGCGACAGATAAGTCCCCTCCGAGGACCGACGTCTGACCCTGACGCAGCGCCGCCTATCTCGGGCACACCTCGAGGGTGTGCTGGTCAGAGTCCACCACCACGCCACAATCATGACATTCAGTCGTCGGCTCCCTCTGGGCCGTCCGACAGAGATAGTCACCAAAGCATCACGCTATTACCTACGGGAAACGAGCAATGAACCTTTATTTCTTCAACGCATTCTGTAACAACGTGTAATCTAATAATAATAAAACAATATCTTAGTGTAATATGATATGTATGTAGTAGTAATTTTATAACGACAGTAATTTTTTTTGACGTGATAACGTCTAGTAAATTGATGAAGGGGTGCCCGTTCGAAGAAGATGACGTCATCATTGTCACAATTAGTGAGCGAGAGCGCGGAACAAGCGGTAGAGAGGTACGATCGGCTCGGCCTAAGCGTTCGGCTCACGATCGGTGGTCGACGTAACTTACGACGCGTCCGAGTAGAAATGACAGCGGCAAATGGCGGGAAACTGTTTTGTCAATATTGAAGTAATGTCAAATAGTAAAAAGTTGATAATATAATGTAATGTGATAATATAAGTTAATAATATATACATAAGTAAATAAATGTAAGTTAATAATATAAAAGTTAATAAAATCATAAAATAGTTACCATAGTTTATTACAACAACAATTGCAGCAAAAAAGGTTATTAATTCTTGCATTTTAAAAATCCGATTAGCGATATAATCTCATACACCTATTTGTTCTTTGATTATAAAATAAGTAGCATCGGTGGGCGAGTGCAGTAATATTAGGTTATATTACAATTTTGACTAAAAAGTTATTAGGACTCATATAATTACGATCATATAAAAAGTAAACTGTTTTTATTTATTATATTTTTACAATTTTCATAAGTGGTGATGATATGATAATCTAATTTGTTTTGCTAACTTTAAGTTATTAAACTTAGCTTCTTTATTAAACGTGATTATTTCTTGTATTACATATCAAAGTATTTAACTTTATTTCGCTTTTATATTAAATACAATTAATTACTTGTAGCTTATATATATATTATACAAAATAATGATAATTCAGTAATAATAATTCAATTCCATTCATGTTTTCTTACGACGTTATCACGTAAAAATTATCGTCCGTAAACCGACTTTACAGACAACCAATTTTTTTTTATAAGATATGAATTATAATAATAATAATAAAATAACATTTTCTCTGCTATTTTATATAATAAAACTGAACTGATCAAAATAAAAAATTCTTCCAATATCTTCCGTTTCTGTTAAAATCTGAAAATACTAAAATATTTTTTATAGGTATGAGGAGGGTGATCCAAGAGTAATGATAAGCGGCTATTTACAGTTTTTTTTTTTTTTTTGCTTGTATAACTTCATTTTTACGATTTTTAGAGAATTTCAGACTTTTTGCAATGAACTCTTAATTTAGAAGGCTGACGAGCCAAACTAACATAGGATTAGTATTCACCGCATCAAAATACATAAGAAACATACTTGATTTACTACGAAAATGAACTTTTTCATAACATAAGTATTTGAACTTTGCCGTGATTTTTGGCCATTAAAATTTTGAAGGTATATTAACCAACCTCATCTAAAATTTAGATTCAGCTCATCGAAATACAATACGCTAGGTAGGTCTGGTCAAAGGAACAGAGCACTTTTTTTTGTGAGCATGTGTTACCAATCATAATCACACTCTTTTATATTCATTATAAAAAGTAATGACTTGGATAAAATTTCGTTTTGTAAAAGAAAGTAGGATAACCGGTAAGTGAGGTAAAGAGGTTCATTTCACCGTAAAATGTTAATATTTTATACATGAATATTTATTAAAATTGTGTAAAAACCACGATAACACTTGTAACTTTATTTTATATTTATTATTTGTCATTTTATAGCGTAATGTAGACTTTGATTTATTTTACTTCCTTATATGCCGCTATGTAGGCCCACTTTAGATGTTTATTACTTCGGTTCCTGAGTACGTATAGAGACAAATGAGGTGTCAGACGACAGGTCTCATCGGCGACTCCAAACTATCAAATTTTCTTTGACGTGCGTGCTGTTTTTCGGATGTTTAAGATGCTCTGAAGTTTCAATCCCTATAATTCGGGAACCAGGGACTCCACAGTATAGCGAACACTTACACTGATTAAAGACGCTTTTATGAACCTGGTCACCACTTTTTCATTAACGCACGGCTCAAAAAACCAATTTTATCGTTTTTTTTTTTTTTTGTGGAGCCTATGTAACTTGTGTCGCGTTTAGACTTGTCCATATACATGGGTTGGTAGATATATACATAGGTTGAATAGACAGTCTAGGTACGGTATCATCATGTATTATAGAGTTAAAGGAGCACTATCTTGTGCTACGAAAAGTATCTCCGAAATAACTTTAAATAAAAATGGCGTTGCTGTACCAGAGAACCGTTTTAACGTTAGGTAATAAAATTTATTTAACTCGCTAGCCATTTAACTTTCAACTAAAACACATTTACTAACTACTCTAGTCTATGAGAATACTTGAAATTGTTGAAGGCGATGGTCTCCTTCTGCGAGACAGTAATGTCCCAGAAGGAGGCCGACGAGCGGAGGAGAGACGCCCCTGTGCCCGTGTGTGTGGCAAAGTTTTATGGGAATCCCCTTTCTGTTTAATTAATTTCAGGTTAGAGAATCAGAAAACCAACAATTTCATACTTTTTGTTCAAGTTTACAATATTTGAGGTGTACAAAATAAAATAAAATTTTATTTTATTTATCTAGTGAAGGTGAAGTTGCATGTAAGAATTAATATAATAGTTTCATTTTCATTTTACTGAAATAATATCTGATTATAATATTTATTTAAAATCAAAATAAAAAATATATTACTAATATAATTTTTAGATTATTAATTCAAATATGAGCGATAACAAAAGAAGAAAAAATCGTTTAAACGAAAATTTAAAAAAAGAGTTTCCGTTCATTGTAGTTAAAAATCGAAATGATGACTCCTTGGTTAAATGCACAATCTGCATAGGGAATTTTCAATTGCAATTCATGGACGTAGTGCAATAACGGCACACATTGAAACTAAAGTAGGTACATAAAACGTCTCATGACACAGCAGCTTCAACATCCAAACTGACAACATTTTTTAAATAGAATACTTTTGGAACTAATGAAAAAAAAATGACAGTTATGGAGGGCACTTTCGCTTTTCACACAATATCCCATAATCAAAGTTTTCGCATCATGGACTGCACTAATAAATTATTAAATAAAATTTGTGACTAATAATTTTCTTGTGCGCGAACAAAATGTGAGTCTGTCATAACCAGCATATTTAATGAATACTGCAAGAACATGCTATCAGAAAATCTGGATTCTGTATCATATATATATCTATTTTATCAGACGCATCGAGTCACAATGAAATAAAACTTTATCCAATTTTAGTAAGGTATTTCGATATTAAGAACTGTATTCAAATTAAGATTTTAAATTTGGAATCAATCGAAGGGGAAACATCAGACATTTTGTCTACCTAATCACTTATTTCGAGTTATAACAGACAACAATTTGAATAAGAAAATTTTGGCGCTCTCGGCTGATAACACAAATACTAATTTTGGAGGACGCACCCGTAAAGGTGTCAATAATGTGTACACAAAATTACAAGATCTACTAAAACGAAATATTTTGGGAATTGGTTGTAATGCACAAATTATATCAAATGCCATCAATAATATACTTGCAAAGTGTACTCTTTTTGAACAAAAAATAGTTGGTCCCCTTAGTTCAAGACATAACTTAAGGAGTTCTTATTAGCTTAAATTTAACTTAATATTATTAGTTCAATAAACACTATTTGATTTTTGGGCATTGACGTCAGCTTGCTAAGTATTATATATGTACGTATCTATTTGTTTATATATGTATATTATTGCTCGTGTATAAGTAAAATATAATTACTGTTACTTATTTTTTTGTCTTTTTTTTTTTAATATGAATTTGTTCAGTTTCCGATTTTGCTCACAAATAAACGTCCACTCTAGTGCCTCTAGTCGTCATCTGGTTGGCTGGCAGAGAATGCTTTTAGCATTAAGCCCGCCTTTCGTACAATTCAATAATGTATTGTGTTGTTGTGTATGTATTATAATTCAATAAGTATCAATAAATAAATAGATACAAGAATAAATTATTTAAATTACAATTGTTATTTATGTTCTACATAATATAAACTTTGTAAATATCCCCTATTCTTAGCACGGATCTGAAATACAATAGAATGTATTCGGAGCATAAACGCGGTGTAGTTTTACCCTTTGTAACGTCTAGTTAGGAAAACAATATGGCGGCTTTTATGGCTCCACTATGATGTACTTTACCCGACTGCCAATGAAAGCAATAATATTCATCGAATTAGTATTTAGTTCTTTAGAAAAATTTGTCGTCTATTATGTGGTTTTTTAATAACAATAAACTATTATATAAGAATATGGTAAAATTTTAAACAATAAAGTCGAAATAAAATAAAAAAGATAGTAAATTTATTTTCATGTATTCATTAATTTGGACGTCAATTGGAGAATTCACGAAGGAGATTGATGGATGCAATAATAATTTTGATTATATGTATAACATTATAAATTAAATAAAAGATATAAAAGAACTCTGTCTAGAGTTATTATTAAGGGTCATTACAACGTCTTCTCCTGGACATATTCCCGCTAGATGGCGCTGTTCGGGCTTTCGACAGGTTTTTGATATTTTCGCAATGTTGCTATGCACAGATTTTAAAAATAATAAAAATTGCGCCACTATATCAATGCCTATTATTTTATCACATTATCAGTTTACTTTAAAACGGAGCCATTTAGTCAAATAGTCTTTAAATAATATCTGTCATATCGATTACTGTATATACGCAACACTCACGCACACACTGACATCAGATTTGTTGTCCAAATTCTGTGGTTCTTACATAAATCACGAATTGTTTACTATAAAATTGAACTAGATGGCACTGATACAAAAACTGTCTCGTTTTGCTTCGTATTTTTTTAAATTTAGTTCGGATATAATAATACTCCTCCCGCTTCATACCGCGTCCCGCGCTCGTCTATTCGGTATCGATAGGTAGCAACGCAGCCGATACGCACGTGTAATGTTTTACTTTCGCAGTTTCGCTCCGAATTAATTCTTTGTTGTTTTTACAAGTTTTACTTACTGAATGTGTATTCAGTTATGTCTGATTAATGGACTTTAATTTTAAACTATTATTTTACGTCTTCATTTAATTCATTTATTAAATATTAATTTATTTACATATAAATCATATAATAATATATATACGACCGTTCTGGTGTAGTGGTGGCGAGTAGTCGCCTCAACGCCGCGCGCCGACGGTCGCGGGTTTGATTCCCGCTCGTGACAGATATTTATATTGGTACAAATATTTGTTTCCGGTCTAGGTGTATGTCCTTGTGGGTCTCCCCACCGTGCCTCGGAGAACACGTAAAGCCGTCGGTCCCGGTTGTTATCATAGACATGATAACGATCTTGGAGAAGTTTTATGATGTTGTTAATATTATATTCAACGTAATGGTATTAAAATATAGATCAAAACTAATCAATCACTGCATTTTTTACCCATCAATAAATTACTTTGAAATAGATTATTGAAGTTTACGTATTTTAGTACCTACGGAACGTCTGTGGTTTCTGATTAGGGTTGCGGAAAATATCCATTCCCGATCCCGGGAAACATCGCTCGGGAATCCCGGGATTGAAAAAGAAATCTTAAAATTTATGAAATGGCGTATAATTGAGGTGATACCATATTATTGAGTGATTTGAAGTACGTAATTATGTAATATAAAGAAATATTATTTTTACCCGACTGCGACAGAAGAAGGGTTATGTTTTTCGATTGTATGTATGTATGTATATATGTATGTATGTATGTATACATGTATGTATGTATGTATGTCAATTTATGTGGCTGGACCGTTTTAGACATATTATGAGGTGACGTTGGATTTGTCTAAATTGTAGTAGTGACATAGGCTATATAAATTTTCAAAATGGCGCCCGCAAATGGCGGAATGAGGGGGGGGGGAGTTGAATATTTTTTTCTTACTGTATCAATATGGGTATCAAATGAAAGCTAGTAAATTGTTTTATTATTTTTAGTTTATGATAAGAATATTTTACGCAGTCGGGTTTTTTGATTTTTTTAACATACTTGTTAATATACAAGTTCTGAGAATTGCAGCTACATTTTCTGACTCGTCAACGTTTAAATATTTATTCTAACAAAGAAAAACTATATTTACCAAATATTTACAATGTTTACAATAGGTTATATTGGTAACAAATTAGTAAAACTTACTATTTCATTAATATATATGAGATGTGTATTTTTTTTTAAAGTAACGATACATCCCCAGGCTTTATTTGTCCTATAATAGGTATATATTATATATTTATATTGGATGTGTTTATATGTCTGACTTTGTTTTCTCGATATCCAAAAACATCGAGGAAAAACAAAAACGGAATATTTCCCGATTTCCGGGAATTCCCGGGAAATAATTATCGAATTGTGTGTGGAATGAAAGAGGGTCGGGAATGCTATTTCTGATTCGCCTGTGACGTCATTTGACCTATCCGAGATCGCCGCACCAGTCACCAAGAATCATTCAAGTAGGCATTAGTTTCTGAGTCGCGCCAGGGCTCTTGCTTCGTTCGTGTTTTTTTAGTTATTTACGCATTTGTTTCTTTTTATTTATGAGTGTGTAGTTTTTAAAGATATAGATCTATAAAATGGGATGTAAAGAATCTGGTCTAGGGTGCGAGTAGTCGCCTCAACGCCGCGCGCTGGCGGCGGTCGTGGGTCCGATTCCCGTTTGGGATAGAAATTTGTATTTGTACAAATATTTGTTTCCAGTCTGGGTGTATGGCCTTGTCCTCAACGTGCTTCGGAGAGCACGTAAAGCCGTCAGTTCCGGTTGTTATCATAGAAACTTGATAACGATCGTTACTCATGGTAGGGAAATTATCCGCCAACCCGCAGTGGAGCAGCGTGGTGGATTAAGCTCCAACCCTTCTTCTATATGGAGAAGAGGCCTTCGCTCAGCAGTGGATTGTTTACAGGCAGATACAATACAGTACAGTAATAATATATAATCTACACAATAACAACAGCGTTTTTTATTTACTAATAGCTGTGCCCCGCGGTTTCACCCGCGTTAATTTGAAGGAAAAACGTACTTAAATATTTTAAAACCAATATTAACCAACTAAGAAGAAGAAAATACTGGTTTTCTCCGCAACCTGATCTTGATTAGGCAACATATTATAGTTAGTATTATTTTATAGTTAGTATATTTTAGTGAGTATTATTTTAAATGTATCTTTGTTTTCAATTCTGAATTCAACTGTTTTAATTTCATTTTTTACTTATTTTCTTTTCATTTACCGTTAGAACTTGTACATTTATTTCGGTTTTTATTTTAATGTATTAATATTTCTCTAATGTTATGTTCATTGTATAGTATTGGCAGTGTGTTATCGTAAATAAAGCACTTATTATTATTATTATTAGTTGAAGTAAATGTAAGCCAGTAAAAAAAATTGGTAGCATATTTACGGAGAAATGCATGGACATAAATAAACAATAAATAAACATAAGAAAACAGTGATGAAAAATTGCATACTTTTATGAATTGAATTGAATTGAATTATTATCACTGAATTATCATTATATGGGGAATTATTATAATACAAAGAAGGAGTTAATTGAAAATAAAATTTTTCGATAAATTAACATTTATTTGCACTCGGTAAGTCAAATATTTCTTCTCTTCTACTCGGACGCTGTTCGCGCTTCTACGCTGGATCGCTTGTTTCGAGCGCTCGGTCTCATAATGAGTCATGCTTTTTCGTGTATGCAGCCGGCGTTTTACGATTTTTTAGACGTTATCACGTCAATAATAAATAATAGTTTAAAAAACCTAAAAAACACGCTTTTATAAAAAATCAAACTAAAAAATAAAAAATAAATTTTAATTCGATTGCAAAATGTGATCAAATGCAAGTCGGACTCGCTCACCGAGGGTTGCGTACTCCAGAAGTAAAAGTATTCAAGTAAAACGATGATATTATATTATTTTGCTTATTCATATTTTTTTTATTTTTTTATTATTCGGTAACTTTGTTTGTAGAGGTTTGTTTTTAAATATATATAAATATAAAAAAAAATATTCAAGTTAGAGCGTTGGTTTTATTTTTCCTGTAAAATATACATAAACTTCTATTGACCATAATTATTTCTGATTTTCCGATAGATGATGATAACTTCGGAGATAAGCAATTTCGACCGACTCGCACTTGACCGTATTTGATTTCGTAATAAGATATACTGATTGAAGGAACACGTAGCCTAGGAATTTAGCTGGAAGGCGATATTTCGACAAAAATAAAACAGGCGGAAATGACCGGAAAGTGCCGCTGCCTCCCAAACCAGGCTAGACTCCCAGGCTAGCGATGCGCGACTCATTCCATCCGAATTATCAAAATTAGTTAGTTTAGTCGATTAGTACCTAGTTAGTAGTTAGTACTAACAAATAAAACTTAGTTTTGAAATTTTCGTACCTATTGTATATAGGTATAATATATATATTTAGTCTTATTTGCAGATATGTAAGGTCACATTAAAAAAAAATCTGAGCCGTCGAGGGACGGCATATGTGAAACATCGAAATTATTTTGTTCAGGTAATATGCATAAAAGGATAGTTGTAAGATGACAGGAAATGAATAAGACATAATGAAAAAGAAATAATTAAGATTATTTAAAGAAAAAGGTATATGATGCAATATCGGGATATTCTGAAACTATATTTATTTATTATATCTCCTCCTCCGTTAGGTATTCGCGAATTCAACTATTCGCGGAGACTTTTTTACAGACCAAAGTTCGTTATCTGCGAGAAAATATAAATATAATACCCGTATTATACCCGAGCTACCAATCAGAAGGGCTCGACTAATGACTCAAGAAGTCAAGATCCAATCAGTTAGGTACTGATCTCTACTCGACTGCGATTCGCAGACCGCAGTAGCTAACAATAATTCTAATATAGTGTTCTGTGGTAGAATAGAATTTTAGGTCACTATAGCGAGCTTATGTATTTTTTTTAAATTAATTTAAAAAAATCTTTAATAATTATTATTTGTATAAAGACTAACTGTGCATAAATATGTAATGCTAATGCACTTCAAAACTTTCAAATAATTTAAACCTTATCAAGCCATTTGATAATTTTGAAATTCAGTATTATGCATAATAAAATAACATTCCAATCGTACAACTGAAAGCATAACATGCCCACATTTCTACATTTGTAGTTTTAGATTATTCGAATCGCAGTCGCAGTCGCTAGCTTCGGGTGGCAGCGCGGACGGCGGCGGCGCGTCTTTGATATACAATTATCCAATAGCGCGGCCGCGGCCGGCGCGAAAAACTTTTATAGTTGTGACCTTGTCTAACTTCACTTGCGTAGGTACTACTACTACTACTACTACTACTTTCGTCACCCGGCTTTATCTTTTTAGCTCTCCAACCGGCTGCGAGGCGACTGTTTTTTATCACAAAATGCACAAAAATTATTGGTAAATAAATTATTATAAATCTAGATGAAAATATCAAATTTTAGAAATAGTTGTTTGGATATTTTTTATATTACATTTTCTTCACAACACCTAGCTTTTACTCTGGATTAACATAATTATAGACCATTTTTATCCAGGACAAATTCACAGTTCCCGCGGAATTTGTACTAAAAAACTTAAATCGACGCGGGTAAAGCCGCGGAAAACAGTATTTAAATTATAGCTACACCGTAGACATTATTATCATTATCACAGTAGACATTATTATCTATAGGTATATAATTATGTATATAAATTATACTCATACTTCATACTAATATTATAAATGCGAAAGTGTGTTTGTTTGTTGGTTTGTCCTTCATCAAGCCGCGACAGAGCTACGGATTGAGGTGATTTTTTGCATGGAAATAGTTGAGGACCTGGAGTTACATAGGCTTATTTTTATCCCGGAAAATCAAAGAGTTCCCAAAGGATTTAATAAAAAACATGCAGACGAAGTCGCGGGCATTAGCTAGTTACAAATAAATACAAGTAGATGTAACAAAAGGTAGGTACATAATAAACCGACTTCATATCACATTTGAGACCATGTCATTCTTACATACAGTTATGAAATTTGGCATACCGGTTAAGATACCATATAGATTAATATATTTGGAATATGTGTAGGTATATCAACAATATGAGATACATACGGGTCGATTTGATAACCTCCTTTTTTGAAGTCGGTTTAAAATATTGTCTGGAAATTCGGAATAACATCACAATTCGTCATTTTAGCCGGCGGTTAATACGACGAAATTGAACCCTAAATACCTAAGTATATTAACGAATGCACTCACCTAGTTTCACCAGTAGTTCTTTCTAAGGCTGATCGTACTCTTTTCCTAGAATTATTCGACGCATTTGTCTAAATTGTATAAGTGACATAGGCTATATAAATTTTCAAAATGGCGCCCGTAAATGGCGGAATGAGGGGGGGGGGAGTTGAATTTTTTTCTTACTGTAGCAATATGGGTATCAAATGAAAGCTAGTAAATTGTTTTATTCTTTTTAGTTTATAATAAGAGTATTTTACACAGTCGGGTTTTTTGATTTTTTTAATTAATTTAAACTTCAGCTTAATCCTATTTAATTTTTCGGTAAAAAATACGTCTAAACTTTGTTATACATATATTTTAAAATACTGTTGTATTTTCATCCGTCGCCTTAACGTCAGTGGTCTCGGATTCGATTCTCCCTCAGGCCAGATATGTATATTAAAAAAATTTGGTATTCGTCTAGTTGGGTCTCACACCGTGGCTCGGAGAGCACCTAAAGCCGTAGGTCCCAGGTGTCACAAACATTTTGATAGCGATCGTAAGGAAAAATCATCCGCCAACCCGCAGTGGAACAGATTAAGCTCAACCCTTCTTCTATATGAAGAAGATGCCTTTGCCCAGCAGTGGGACGCTTGCAGGCTGATTCAGTTCAGTTTAGTTGTATTTTCAATTTAAAAACAATTACAACAATTATGAATGCTCAGCTCCTATTGGTCGTAGCTTGATATTATGTAGCCTTCCTCGATAAATGGACTATCTAAGACAAAAATAATTTTTCAATTCGAACCAGTAGTTCCTGAGATTATCGCGTTCAAACTAACAAATTCTTCAGCTTTATATAATTATACATTATACAGTAATTATACAATAAGTAATAGATCTATAACATATTACATAATTATATCTATAGTAATAGATAAGTTAAAATTTTATTTCACCGTGTGCCTGTCATGTCATGTCATGTTACTAATGTTTTCTATAAAGACGGTGTGTCTGTAACCCAGGGGCCACACTAGCGGGAAACGTCAATGCCTATCATCGCGGTAGACATTCCGATAATTTTAGCGCGATGAAGTGAGTGGCTACACTTGAAAGTTCAACGTCAACGCCCATTCTTAGCGATAAAATTGGCGCTAATGTTATTTGAATTTCAAGCAAGATAGACGTTGACGGTGCAACTCTGTATTTGATGAGTGTAATTTTTTTTGTATAAATAATAAATAAATAAATATGTTTAACACACACACACAGTCGTCTGTAAGGTAGGCAACCTAATGCCTGTGTTTTAGGTAACAGCCGACTGATATACATTTTTTTTAAATAAATATACATATAAATAATACATATATGAATACACATACATTACACCCAGACTCGGGGCGGGAATCGAACCCACAACCCTTGGAGCAGAAAACAGGGTCACTGTAAACTGCGCCAACGGGTCAGTCATCATGAACATATGCATGCCATCAACTTCCCGGCTATCTGAGATTAAATAAGAAACATATAATAATAAGTATTAATTATGTATATCTATAAATATTATTGAACGGGTGGAGTGAAGCAGTTGTTGTTTTGCCAGACAACCTGAGATTGACAGTAATATTGCATTTGCAGATGGGCAGATGGCATAACAATAATAATATATAATAAATATATGTTATACAAAATAATGATCCGTTCATAAAAGTATGTAATTTATCATCAATGTTTTCTTATGACGTCAACACGTAAAAATTATTTATCGTCCGTAAACCGACTTTACAGACAAACATTTTTTATTAAGAGTTATTATATCTATTATTACTATTATCTATTCAATTAAATTGAAACAACATTTTTATACTTTACAAAATAAAACAACATACTCTGTATTTACCTGTGTCTTTCATTTATTTATATATTATATATTTCAGGCAATTGGAATAATATTAATGATACATGTGATTATATTACTGTTCAATTTTTAAGTGCAATAAAGAATAAATTAAAGTAATTAATGTGGC
Source organism: Euphydryas editha (assembly GCA_036937285.1). Taxonomy (NCBI): domain Eukaryota; kingdom Metazoa; phylum Arthropoda; class Insecta; order Lepidoptera; family Nymphalidae; genus Euphydryas; species Euphydryas editha. The sequence continues at coordinate 9,232,845 of JAUPFZ010000031.1, read as the reverse complement.
TTTTACAAATTTTTTCGATCTTTTATTATCTTTATTTCACCGAAAGTCAAAGTTGTTGGTTGTTTTAAAAGGTAATAATTAAGGTAAATATTCGTCGCTAAGCATCATTTTGTGACGCACGATTCTTATAAATTTTGAATCTCGAATCCGTAAACGTAATTACTTTTTCGTTACTCCACTCCATAGTCATAGTATAGAGGGAGGTATTTATCGAAAACAAACACGTGCGATTCCGTCGCGCTCACGGTGCACAATGACATATGTTCGTAGTGTGCTGTGTGGCCGCTTCAACGTATTAAGGGGTCTGGCCACCCTGGATTATTTTTTTTTCATTTTTATTTTTTTATTTTTTTTAATAAACCCTGAACTGTAAAGGACATTTTAAGACCTGTTGCGTATCGAAACACTCAAAATTGGCCAAGTTACAGGCATCTTAATTTATATTATTACACACTTATTTTTTAATATTTTCAAATAAAATTTTACAATGTTATTTTTGAAGCCCTTTTGTGATATTGAGTAAAAAAATAAAAATATTCCGGCCCATAGTTTCGAATTTATTAATTTAATTAAAAAAACAGTGCATTTTTTGTTCCGCCAGGGTGGCCAGACCCCTTAACTCTCGCGGTTATCTCTTTGATGTACCGCCACTTGAACTATCGCCCAACGTCCAACGGCAATGTGAATGCCGTTGTAAAATTGTCGCGATGAGTCGTGGCCACACCTACGTTCATCGCCACAGTAAACGGCATTTCCCGGTAAGTCGTGGCTACACCTACGTTCATCGCCATAGTAAACGGCATTGCCCGCTAGTGTGGCCGCAACTATCGCCCAACGTCCAACGGCAATGTGAATGCCGTTGTCTAATTATTGCGATGAGTCGTGGCCACACCTACGTTCAACGCCACAGTCAACGGCATTTCCCGCTAGTGTGGCCCCAGTATAAGAAATCACTATCCGTGAAAAGACCGCCTATGCACTTTGTTCAGTATTTTTTTTTTCTTTCATATACTTCTTACCTGTGCAATAAAGTATAAATAAATAAATATATATAATTAAAAATACCTTTCTGTATAAATTTTTAATATTAATAAAAACTTATATCTACATTTAGTTAAACTTTTCTATTCTCATGCAAGACGTCCCAATTTCTCTCATCTACTAATGTTATAGTAACCGGAAGTAGCAACTTAACGTGCTCAATGAAGCGTTGCGAACAAAACGAATTCGTTCCGAGTTTGAAACATATTTCACACCAATGATATTCAAATATTTATATATGTATTTTAATTGAAGATTCTTAAATTTTTATAGAGACCGTTGACCGTATAGTGTAGTGATGCGAGTAGTCGCCTCAACGCCGCGCACTGACGGTCGCGGGTTCGATTCCTGTTCGGGACAGATATTTGTTTTTTATACATGGGTCTCCCCATTGTGCCTCAGAGAGCAAGTAAGGCCGTCAGTTCCGGTTATTATCATAGACACTGGATAACGATTATTACTCATAGTAGGGATATTATCCGCCATCCGCAGTGGAGCGGCGTGGTGAATTACGTTCCAATGATTCCTCTACATGGAGAAGAGGCCTTCGCTCAGCAGTGGGTTGTTTACAGGCTGATACCTACAGTATACAGTACAGTTAAAGGGTTAAACTTTCTCGTAGTAAAAAAAGGGAGACATTATAATTACATAACCACCACGGTACTCCACTGCTGCTCGATGACATAATATAGTGCTCCGTGCCCATTTGAGATAGTGAGGAACAGGTGTAAAGTTCTTCATCCACCATTAAAAAGGAAGAAACCTCCGACCAGAGAGTGTTGCGTCTGGTGGGCTACTGCCCTAACGATTGTTGTGGGGTGCTTGTATATATGTTCAGTTGCTCAGATAACTTTGATAGCGCGATGTAGGACACGTCAGTTTTTTTAGTTCGTATATGGCGAGATAGATGTAATAACACGTAAAGCCATCGGTCCCGGCTGTTGTCGTGATCGTTATTGGCACAGGCAGAGATCGTTAGTCATGGTAGGGAAATTATCCGCCAGCAGTGGAACAGCGTGGTGAATTAAGCTCCGACCCTTCTCCTATATAGAGAAGGGGCCTTTGACCAACAGGGGGATATTTACAAACTGTTTCAGTTCAATTCAAAACCAATTTTAGCGGTAATTACTACACTGTGTCGCAATTATTAACGAAATGAATACTCGACGATGAGATTCATACTAGAAAATTCTGAATGAAATTGCGCGGAACTAAAACTAATCTTTAGGTTGTACTAAATATTAAGCCATCTTATATATTACCCCTATATCCGGTACAAGGAATTTATATCATAACTGGAACGCTCACTTAATAAAATTGTATATTAAAATATGTACCTTGAAATAACTGACATAAGTTTGACTTTAGCTTATAACATGTAAAGTGAAAAATCGTTCCGAGCATTTCGTTGACTACTGGTATTTTGTCTCTTTCTCACGAAAGTTGCCTTGAATCCAGGTAGAAAGAGATGCAATCCCGGCCGTAGGAACGTTTTTTGAGTGCACGTGAGCATTCCAGTTTGTATATAAATATAAATATGAGTTAGATAACCGGAGTACAATTGACTGTGTACCGTTATAATTTTAACAAATAAACTATATTTGTAAAGAAATAAAAAATATTGAAAAATATCATATATTTATTAATTTAAAATTGAATTATTGTAGGTTATTAATTATGGCAGGTAGGTATTAAATTAGAATATGCGTGCGTATGTAAACGAAAAAAAAATAGATATTAATTTTATTAACGTTGAAAAAAGGTAATCTATTCAAAGAATTTATATCATAATCTATTACATTATCATAATATTTGACAGCATCATTGCGTGTTTGTACATACGTGTTTTATTATCTGTACTCACTTGAAGTTACATAGAATCTGTGATTATTATATTACTTAATTACGATTTATTACAATATTCAAATCGCTATAAAATAAAATTGAAATAATAAATCACAAAAAAATTAACAAAAATGAATTTATTATTTAAAGAAAAAAGTTACCTAGTTTTTCATTATCTCTAATTAATATAATTTTAAAAAAATCTAGTTTTTTCATGATTTCGTATGTATATAATTTAAAATTAGAATTATTTTTTTATAATATATTTTATGGCCGCGTTGACAATTATAACTACCGTTCCCAATATGAGTTAATTCCTTTTCTTAATGTAATATAGCCTAAAAAGATAAGTGCTGATAATTAGATTAATTAGATTTTTTCATGTTCATATTAATATATGGAACGTTATAAAATAAAACTGTAAATATATTCGTATTAGTATTTTTATTATTTTATATATACTACTCAACTCATCACACTAAACGGCCCCAGTAGGATGAAATAAAAAACAAAACGTAAGTGCCAAGATCAACAAACAACTTTATTGCGGTAAAAACATTTGCAATGAACGGTGATCGAACCCGCGACAGCTAACACAATAGTTGCTACGACCACTGCGGCAATCCAATCATTTTCTTTATACATAAAAATTCTTAAAAACCTTAAAGCCTTAGGGCAGTAATGATTTTTTCAGTATGTCCCAAGGGCCAAAACTGTTTCAATTTTTCTGCCCTCAACGCGTTTTTTATTTACTGTGATTAGTGGGATTCATTTTAATTATTTATTAGTTATTAATGTGCTAAAGCTTAGATACTTAAGTTTTCTGCGTCATCATTTCTCTCGTTAAGTTTTACCTTGCAAGTAATTAGAACCGTGTAATTATCATTTTTGTTTCTTTCTTCAACTTATCACAGCAATAGTAATAACAATAAGACATTGGCTGTCGCGGGGCAGATTGATGACACCAGTCTTAAGCTGTCGCGGGACGGATTGATGGCACCGGCCGACCGGATTTGGTCCGCGGGCCGTAGTTTGAAGACCCCTGTTCTAGATTAAAGTTTAAAAATAAAAGCCTCATTATTTAATTATTTTAATTACAATATCAACTAAACTAATCAATCTTCTTTATTTTATTTATGTGTACGTCAATGCACCAATGTGTTGCGGTAGAATATGGTGACGCTACAAAGAAATCAGTGCGGTGCTAATGAAGATACATCTCTGCACTTCTTCAAGAATGTCGAGCGTGCGAAGAGCCCCGGTAAACACTGATTGCTGTTGTGGATTCCGATCACTCGCTGCCGATCTTAGTTAAATCTAGGGTTGAAAGCGAGAGATCTTGGCAAAGTATGCTCGCCTTCTGCGAGACCGTTATGCGACAAAAGGAGGAGGCAGAAAGATTGAGAGAGTCTGATGTCTCGGCGGCTCCTGTTCGCCGCAAGAGAGTAGGGCCCAGACGGCGTGATAACACCAATTTCTTGCCCCCAAAATGAGGACGCATTAGGCCTCGTAAGAACAAACGACGCGCTTAAGCTGTTGATATAAAAAAAAAGCAGACTTGGGGAAGTAGAATTGAGGAGTTCAATCTTGAACGATAGCAGGCGGGACCGTGGAAGAATGCGAACCCATTTTCCCGCTAATTGTGATGAGATGGTACACGGTGGGGTTTTAGTCAGTAAGAGTCTGACACAATTTATATTTATTGACCCGTTGGCGCAGTTTGCAGTGACCCTGTTTTCTGCTCCAAGGGTTGTGGGTTCGATTCCCGCCCCGAGTCTGGGTGTAATATATATGTTTATTTATATATGTATTATTTATATTATGTATATTTATTTAAAAAAAATTATATCAGTCGGCTATTACCTAAAACACAGGCATTAAGTTGCCTACCTTAGGAACAGACGACCTTGTGTGTGAGTTAAACATATTTATAACTCTCCCCCTTCCTCGGGGTGGAGAGTAATCTTCTGCTACCAATTACCATTATGTATAGTGCGCAGTTGTTCGCACCACTATGGCCTTAGTCGCCTTTTACGACATCTCGACAAGAAAGAGGTCGGGCGTCAAGTATGTATAGACACAATAACTTCATATTGTGTGTACCTAATGAGATATTCCTCTATGAGACATTGTTAGTTTAGGTATGAAACACATACTAATTACAATGTACATGCGTTTTCTTTGTATTCTCTCTGTATGTCGCGCACGCGATCGACCGTCTCGGCGAGATACACATGAGATTACGAGATCCAAGATATATCTTACGAATTATTTATTTTAATAATCGAGATGTTAATTTTACAACATAAAATTGTGAATTCTAATCTGGAAAAGCACTGCTAGATTTTAAAGTTGCTTAATGTTTTTACTAGAAAATAGATCACATTAAAAAAGTATAGGTATAAAGATGATGTTTTTTTTTATTATTATTATTTTTTTGCTAATAGACCATACGAACGTGTACAAGTATACAAGTACTTAAAAAATTCAATATTTCGAAAAATATTGCGAGTCGCCAAAAATCCTTTTAGGGGGCTCTTAGATAGTCAAATGGAATGTCCGTGCTAAATTTCATGATGAAATTCGGTATCTACTTTTCGGAAGTTTATCCAAACTGTCTTGCAAAAAAAGCCGTACGGAGCATCTTGGTTAATATATCTTAAGACAAAATAATCTTGACTCGTGCCGCTCCCATGTAGATCACCGTGCTCACCAAACCATACAGAAAACAAAAGCCAAGGAAATAACGTACCAGTCGTCGACGAGAAAGACTGCGAAACAGTTTTCTAAACAGAATAAAAATTGACCAAATACATAAAAATAAAAAATAAAAATAAACGTCATTTTTTTTTATTGTGTGCAATATAATATAACCAAAGTTAATGAATTATCAAATAGATTTTAAAAAAAAGTGATTTATAATTATATTAATATAATAAATTAAGTGATAAAATGTTTTCGAGTGTATGACAATAAATCTGACAGCTTTTTCAAGATGGCCGCCCGCGCGATACTCTTACTTGCTTTCTGCACACGGTATGCGGTCTGCGATGATTACATCAGGATGGTAAGAAAATATTGAAATCGAGATAATTATCACAAGATAATTACGACAAAAGAATATTAATTGTAATTAGAAATATATGGGGCATAAACATTGTAGCAATAAGTTTGTTTCCAATGTACACTGGTAATCATTTTTATTTTATTTTTTTAATCTGCTATTTTGGTGTTTGACAGACTATGGATTAATATTTTTTTACTATGTAAGCATCAAGGAATTTATATACAAACTAGAGATTTGTCGGTTTCGATGAGATGGGATCTTTAAGCGATTTTTGCTGGCTTAGTATAAAGTAGATACTTCATTTTTTTTACACACCACATCATAACATACAATACATATAAATATTTTATTAAATTAATGTAAGCACTGGTACGTATACCAAAAAAAGGACGTCTACGACATTCTCTTAAAAACAATGACATGTTATTGCATTTTACAAATATTAAAATAAAAACAAATTTAAATAAACAAAAACAATAGTAATAACAAAAATAAGAAGTAAGTTTAAAAAAATAAAATGACCCACTTAACTTAGACAGCATGTATTTATTTATACAGACAACTTATTTTTGAGATTTAATCACGTAGGGAGGAACTCTATACACATTTAACAAAAATATGAACCGAGTTTAACTTTTAGTTACATCCTAAATAAAACATAGGTAATAAATTTGTTTGTTTATTTAAAAACACACGGTAATCTTCGAAACTATGAGTACAATAACAAATTGTTGGAAAGCTGTATGAAGTGTGACTGACATAAAAGTTTAAATCAAACGAGTGAAGTAGCGAGGCGTGTCTTGTAGTTTCATACGATCGAAATATGACATAAATCATCTTAACAAGAATGGACGACAGCGTAGCCATAAATTCATTAATAACAAGGAGTATTTATTAAAAAAAGAAAAAAACTATTCCGTCGAAAAAGAAAATAGTTTGGAAAATCCAAAAGTGCACGCCTCATAATCTCATTTTTCGCAATAAAATTGATTATTTGTAAAAGTACGTAGATGCACTCGTTCTCATGTGCCAATTATTTAAAAACAATTTAACCATAGCGAATTAGAACGTGAAATTAAATAGGGTTCTATTCCATACTAAACTGAAGCGTGAGAAAAAAAAAGAACTCGATTAGTAAAGTCTTTCGGTCGTTATCGTGACCACATACAGGATCCGCACATACAGACACACGTACGTCCAAGACAGAACTTTTTGAAACAGTTTTTTAATTAGTTGAAATAACAAAAATGGCATTAAAAGTATCATAAGTGTTAAAAATTGTGTTTTTTTTTTAAATATGTGTGTGTATACATTATTTTACAAGTGCAATATAGGTACGATAAATAGAGACATTAAGTTCGAAAAATCACTCGTTTTGCGTGAAGTGAGAGTAGAACCCGCTCAACGCTTTGCTTATGAGGCGTAAATTACAATTTTACGAAAATAGTGTTTTATTTAATTTCATATTATTTATTTGTACATTTAATAATATAAAGCTTTTTTTTGTTTGTTTGTTAAAAAAAGTGTTTGCGTTCAAAAATTGGATATCTTTGAAGTTATAGGCTATGAAACAAGAAACTACGGCTTATAGTAACGACTGATAAAACTATAATTTTTTTTTTTTTTATGACAAATAGGCATTTGACCGCTATCTCACCTGATGTTAAGTGACGATGCGGTCGAAGGTGGAGCATGCCTGCCTAATAGCAGTCTATTCACTCTGGCCTTGAAGGCACCCAGGTTGTATCGTTCGGGAAACACAGACGCGGGCAACGAGTTCCATTCCTTAGCCGTGCGCATCAAGAACGTAGTGCCAAAGCGTTTTGTGCGCGTAGGTGGCATATCAATGACATAAGGAAGAACGATCGACCGCGCCTAGTGTCCCGATGGCGGAAGGTTGTTGGGGGAATTAGATTGTGCAATTCCTTCGCACACTCACCAAAATATATCCTGTAGAACACCGACAGACGAGCAACCCTACGCCGATGATCGAGACTCTGCAACTTGGTGTCTGTCAGAGTAGGGTCACCTATGAGTCTCTTAGCTCGTTTTTCCACCGAGTCCAAAGTTGCCAGTTGGTATTTGGCGGATCCATCCCAAAGATGGCAGCAATACTCCATACAAGACCGAACTTGTGCTTGATACAGTTGAAGCAGCTGTTCTGGAGTGAAGTATCGCCTGACCTTAGAGAGAATACCTAGTTTTTTTGCTGCAGTTTTTGCTTTGGACTCGATGTGCTGCCCAAAGTTCAAATTGGACGATAGCTCTACTCCGAGGAGCTGAAGGAAGTCGGTAATTTCTACAGAAACATTTCGGAAAGTCGGAGCCAGGTGTAAAGGACTCCGTTTAGAGGAGAACACACATGCCTGTGTTTTTGTAGCGTTGAACGTGACCAGATTGGCATCGCCCCATTCGGAGACTGCCTGGAGGGCGACGTTCAAGCGGCTGACCATATCCTCTCGACAAGACTGGATAACATCCTTACTAGCCCTTGCACTCGAAAAGTATCTGTCCGTCACTGTGCTGTCGTCAGCATACCCAAAGGTACCGGGGACGAGCAGATCATTAATATGCAGCAAGAAGAGGGTAGCGGACAAGACTGATCCCTGAGGAACACCGGCGTCGATAGCCTTTTGGTCTGACGAGTACCCGTCAAGGACAACTCGTATTGAACGTTCGTTCAGGAAGTCAGAAATCCAAGCGCAAAGGCCAGGTGGAATACCATATGAAGGAAGCTTGCTTATGAGGCTCGCGTGCCAAACTCTGTCAAAAGCCTTCGAGATATCGAGGGACACGGCAAGTGCTTCACCGTGTTTATCAATGGCCTCACTCCTAATATGTGTGGCATACACTAGGAGGTCCCCAGTCGAACGGTTCTGGCGGAAACCGTATTGCCGGTCGCTGAGGAGATCGTTACCTTCCAAGTGGGCCAGGAGTTTGTTGTTTAGTGCACGTTCCATAGTCTTACAGAGTATGGACGTGACCGAGATGGGACGGTAATTGACAGGGTCTGCACGGCTACCTTTTTTGGGCACAGGCTGCACGTTGGCAAGCTTCCAAGACTTCGGCACTTTGCCAGTCTTAAGTGACAGGCGGTACAGGCGTGTAAGAGGTGGAGACAACTCAGGGGCACATGTACGCAGGACTATCGCTGGTATACCATCAGGTCCGCTGGCCTTGTTCACGTCTAGAGTTTGCAGGATTTTTAGGATCTCTTTTTGGCGTATGCGTACTTCAGCCATAATGCAGTTAGCACGAGTTGAGATTGGTGGAGCTTTTCCTGCAACATCCAGACGCGAGTTCTCAGCAAAAAGAGATGCAAACAAATCCGCTTTCTCTTTTGCAGAATGGGCCAGTGATCCATCAGTCCTCAGCAATGGTGGAAGTGACGGCCGACAAAAGTTAGATTCAGCGGCTTTTGCTAGGGACCAAAACGCTTTGCTCCCAGAAGGATAAGAAGCTAGTTTGGCCCCAATGTGGCTGATATGGTTGAATCTAGCCCTGCGTAACGTCCTTTTACATGACTTGGCGGCTTTGTTAAATGCTTTCTTCAAATTCCGAGAATTCGGAGGCTAGCGCGTTCGAGCTTCAGCCCATGCAGTGTATGCCGTCCGTTTTTCGGCTTCTGCTCGATAGCAGTCTGCATCAAACCATGGGCGAGCTTTTCCATTCGTCGTTACGTCAGAGTATGGTATAAAATATTCCATACCCTGGTGTATAACCGCGGTAATGGCTTCAGCGCAGCTCGACGGATCATTAGAAGGAAAGCATACCCCCCGCCAAGGATAGGACGAGAAAAAGTGACGCATCTCATCCCAATCTGCTGCCTTGTATCGCCACACCCGTCTTAAGCCACATGGGGCTTCTTCGGGTGGGGAACAAACGGATATAGATTTTACCAGACAGTGGTCAGAAGTACCCAGTGGTGCAGAAACTGTTATTGAGTGACTGTCTGGATCGGTTGTTAAAAATAGGTCTAAGCAGTTGGCGGTATCCATTACACATGTAAAAATGTAATAATAACAATAATAAGACACACAAAATAAAAAATAAAAAATTTAGTAGCCTAAAAATCGGCAATTTTCAATAAAAAAATTAAAAGTCGAATATCTCGAAAAGAGTTAAGTTTAGGGTAGGGTATTTCATAGTGAAATAAGTCAGAAATGATGGGTACTCCACGCTCTTAACGGATCTAGCACGACTTTTCCGGTAACCCTGTATAATATAGAATATATTTTAGCTGTTTTGCCTCTTTCCTTTTCTTTTGCACTACTGTGCCCCGCGTTAACATTATCTCTCACCACCATGGGTAGACTGGTAGAAATCTCTTTTAGAGATAAGTTCGCCCTTGCTAACTTCCATTGTAACTTTGTATTGTGATTTTTTTAAAGTGCAATAAAGAATATAATAAATTGGTTCCGATAAAATTTCTATGGGATCATCTGAAGTACGACCTAGTGATTAAAAAAAGAAAAATGAAATCGATTTATAATTGACGGAATAATCGCATAACAAACATACAAAAAAAACAATCGAATTGAAAACCTCCTCCTTTTTTAAGTCGATTAAAAATATGTAAATAAGTCGGCTGTCACCTAAGACCCTAGGAACAGACGACCTTGTGTAGGTATATAAGTCAATAATATTGGCAGCTACGGATTCAATTTTGATAATTATTTCATCATCAGAAAGATACATTATTCAGAAGAAACATATATATATATAGTAGTATAGTTTATTCGGCTAATGTTCAAAGTTAATCCTAAGTCTTATAAGTATGATGTGGTAAAAAAAGAGACAAAAAATACGTCTTCAAGCTTTACATACTTCTTTGTCATCATCATCATCATCATATCAGCCATTGAAAAATGAATTAAATTTAACTGAATGCCATCAAAACAAATGAATTAATAAATGCTAACATCTCTGACAAATATTTGTTTAATAATAATACAATTACCAAAATCCATCATCCGTATTTATAATAAAGTTTGTCGTGTTGGCACAAAGACATAAGAAAATTTATGAAGAAAGCATATTAACCAAATAGTAGTTAAATATTCATTAATACCCAGAGTACACAGTCCAAGTAACCCAAATAGAGACCGGAAAATTTGTCAAAGCAGTCATGGAGTCTTGGCTAAGCGTGAAGGTTAGATTACAATACAAAGGCAACTTACCTACTTAGTGTGGTCATCACCATGACGTATTTTTGGGGTAAGTACATTTTAGATATCAGAATAATAACAAGAGTAATTATACCATTAAATTAAAACTATAATATCATTAAAGTTCTATTAAGATGTTTATAGTTTTTTCAGATGGCTAAAATTGGGGATATTTTTTGGGGGAATTAATGCAAGCATTAGAATTTTCAAATATTTAAAATTATAAAAATTTGATTTTCAGATTTATTGTGAGAAATCTTTCATATCTAAACAGTAATTCTTTATCGCGTAGTGGGACGTGGTGCGTTAAGCTCAATATAGGCATTTTCCCATCAGAGGGAAACTACGTGCGGTAGCTTTGAAATATCTTTTAAAAATTAGATATAGTTTCAACATTTTTCTTATAAAATTATTGTTAAAATCATTTTAAAGAAACTAAGAAACACCCATCAAATTTCGCAACCAGAAAAAGTGAAAAGATCATTTAGTGTGGCATATTTCGTCAATTAAAAACCACTTTGCCGTAGCGAAAGGTCCATTGTATTCCGAGTCGTAACACTAAACAATGAACAGCTAGTATATTTAAACTGTAACTTCTCTCTCAATCTCAACGTTTGACCTAATTTATGTTTTACTTAAAAGGGACTGGAAAAAGGACAAACATATATACGTTACCCACGATTTTGTCTGCGTTGCTTATTAACATTGTCAAACTGCGCACAACACACTTGTTGACCTCTATCATTGTATTTATTGCATGTAAGCAGGCTGGTTAATTTTTCCGATATATCAGAGCTTCTGAAAACGTATAGGACACTTGTTAAGTAAACTTAAGTCCTTCAGAAGATCTTTAGTAGGTACTGTCGTTCTTGAGTGCATAACAGAAAGCCGGAGGCCTGAAACAGATGTGTGCTGGTACTCTTCTTCAAAAAGGACGATAACACATTGTTGAAAAATTACAGGCCCATTTTGTTTCTGAGACACGTTTATAAGTAGTTCTCTAGTCTAGGGTCACTACGAATCGTCTGACGAGTTTGATGTCTTCTAGCCTCCCGAATAAGCCGGTTTCAGAAAAGGGTATAAGCACCATATACCATATACATACCTACGCTGTGCCAGAACGAGAACATAGAAAAGACCGAGGAGTATAATCGGCCATTGTTGTTGGCGTTTGTGGACTATTCCATTTGCGAAGTTGTAATCATATAGGTACACAATTTAAATATTGTAGCTGAAATTGCCAGTATAGTATAGTAAGTAATAAAAAAATTCATTCTTATATTAAATATATATATATATATATATATATATATATATATATATATATATATATATATATATATATATATATATATATATATATATATATATCTTTTAATTATTTTTTATTCGTTAAAAACAAATATATGCTTTATTTCAGCCATGAAATTGTTTACATTTTATGCGAGTTCTTTTGATATATCGCGCAAATTAATAAATATCGATGAAGACGCAAGAAGCGTTAACGTTTTCAATTACTAAGAACGATCATGTATATTACAAATTTGTATAAGAGGTGTTTTTTAGAAAATCAAGAACTCATACCTTTACTTATTTTCACATTCATAAAAATTCAAAAAACGTGTCTACAGTATCATTTTCCTTCTTTTAACCTTCCTAGGCATCACCAATTACCATTAAAATATAACAATACCAGAAAAAACAATATATCACAATTGCTATTATTATATTATTTAAAATGTCCTTCGTTCTGCGCGTGCGCATCAAAATTATCTTAACCATATAAGATCACTGAATTGCAACCGTCCTGAGATGGGTCATTATGATTGTGAATCAGATTTTTCAATGTCGCAAAAAAATTAATTGCAGTGACATATTCTTAGAAACAATTAGGTAATATTCCACTGTTAGATAAAGGCCCCTTTTTATCTCGTGGAAGGTTTGGCAGATTTCAGTACATGTCTTATGCTTATGATATGTAGGTTTCTTTTAAATCATGAAGTTCTTCTTTTCTACGTAGTATGCTTCTCATACTCGGTAGAAATCTAGTAGTAGAGGTCTAAAAAACTAAAACTTGAAATTCAGTTATGCTACCCTGGATTTCAACTCTCGACCTTAATTCTGTCCACAGAGTGATTTTTTCTCTTTAATAACTAGACTTATCCTCATTAAGTCAGTCGGTTCAAAGCTATTGTTTCTTATACGCACATAAATAATAAATAAATAAATAATATATATGTTTAACATACACACACCTGTTCCTAACTAAATTAGAGGAATTTTTAAGTTACAATCGACTAATAAATAATTACACATTTGGGAATTGAGCCTATAACCCTGGAGCAAAAGTCTGTCAATGTGTGTGTCTGTGTGTGTGTGTGTGTGTTTTTTTTAAATATTGTTACTTTATAATCGCGAAAGAAAAAATTTTTTGGCTTTTGTGGGACGTAACCTGCGTCGATATATTAGCTCAGCCGCGTCCTCCGCTAGCGTAGCCGCTGCGGAAAAAGCTGAAATGACTAAACGACACAAACTTCGTCACTTATCCCAAATCATGTCTTTGTGCCATTGGCAGTCAAAACACTTGGACCTTGGAATGGCAGTGCAAAAAAAATTCTAAGGAATTTACCCCACGTCTCATAGCCTCCACTGGCGACAGAAGGGCTGGTGCAGTTTTGGCCCAGAGAATCGGAATTGCGATTCAACGGGGAAATGCTACTAGCATTCTTGGCAGCATTCCACGCGGACATGATTTATACCAAAATGGTCTGTAAATAATTAGTTTAAGTTTTGCATTGTAAATATGCATAATATTGTAAAATTTCGAAATTAAGAAAAAATAAAATAAACTCAATAAATTCAGTTTAATGATTTCAGATGAAGAATGAATGATGATTGTAGATAAAATATTTCATACCCGTTACTTTATAATTTTCTATTTACTATCAACTGTAACATCATATTATACTTGTGATATTATAAATGCGAAAGTAAGTTTGTTTGTTACGCTTTCACGCGAAAACTACTTAACCGATCATCATGAAACTTTGTACACATATTCTTGGATGTATTAGAAGTAACATAGGATACTTTTTATGGTCGCGAATCCACGCGGGCGAAGCCGCGGTCAAAAGCTAGTAAAGAATAAAATCAAAATAACATGTTCTTCATTCCAGGGGGTGAACACAAATTCAGCAGACGCGATGCAATTTCTAAGAGAATATGACCGTGAAGCATCTGGAATGTGCTACAGGTAAAAAAAAATCGATCTACTCTAATTTTAACCTTATAATACTTTTATTAAATCTCGTTGTAGCCGTTCTAGTAATATTAAATAAAAATATATCAAATACGGACCAGAGACAGTTCTGGTATAGTGGTGCGAGTAGTCGCCTCAACGCCGACGTTCGCGGGTAGATTCCCACTCGAAGTAGATATTTGATATTATTATTTTATTATAAAAATTTAACAATTGTATTTTTCTAAACTCCTTGGTAAAGACGCAATCTGTGACATAGTAATTATTCAAGACTCTTGATTTTTTTAGAACGAGAAAATCTCAACATTTTGTACAATTCAATAATCTATTGTGCAATAAAGTATCAATAAATAAACAAAGAGGTAAGTAGAAGCATAGCGATCTAAACATAATCCATATATTCATATACATACAACTGTAGCTTAATTATTAATATTATATAAAAATAAAATAAACACATTATGAAGTATTTATTGCATCCATAAAAATAAAGAAATATTGAGGCGACAGCTAGTATAAGCGAGCTGGCGAGTTAGCTGATGCTATGAAATCACCGTCACTCATAAACTCTTGCAGCTACAGAATTAATCTAAAATGCATAATTTTTAACAAATTAAAGGAGTTACAGCTAAGGATAAAATATCAAACTAGGCACAACTTTATTAGCTACATTAGATTTTCGGTAAAAGTATCGCACTCCGGTTTTTTTTTCTTATTATTATTATTATTATAAAACAGCGAAAAACCAATAAAGTTTGAGTTGTGTGCTTTCTTCTATTCAGTATATTATAACTAATTTATATACTATACAGTAATAGATAG
This sequence comes from Euphydryas editha, assembly GCA_036937285.1. Taxonomy (NCBI): domain Eukaryota; kingdom Metazoa; phylum Arthropoda; class Insecta; order Lepidoptera; family Nymphalidae; genus Euphydryas; species Euphydryas editha. Next base: position 9,217,643 of record JAUPFZ010000031.1, on the reverse strand, counting down.
ATAGATAGATAAACACTATTGTACTCACATCAAAGTATACAGAAAATAATGTAATACACAGAAATAAACAAGAAAACGGTGCAAGGGCGGCCTTATCACTAAAAGTGATCTCTTACAGGCAACCTTATGAATGGATTAAAATGAAAATTGGAAAGGTGGAAACGGTGCATAAAGTCTATTTTTCGATTTGTGATTTATATAAATGCGAAAACATATACATACATACAAACATACATACATACATACATACATACATACATACATACATACACACATACATAAATACATACATACATACAAAAATATAAACATACATACATACATATACTAGTTAAATTTCATATAAAACATATGTAAGCTTTTCTTATTTGTTCAAATAGTAGTGCTTGACACGATTTTTAAAAATACCAACTGATTCAGATTGCCGTATGTACCTGGGTAAAGCGTTCCATAATTTAACCGATTTGACTGTGAAGGACTCACTGTAACATTGAGAGACACAGAAAGGAATAATTATACACTAAGACTATTTATAGCTGTATTACAATATATAATAACTAGACTTTGGTATACAAATACAAATAGTGGCTATTATTATGTTCTATTTATCAAATTCAAAAAAAAAATAATATTATTTAATTCGTTTTTTAGATTATTTTTTATTAGACTCACATGTAATCAAATACTTGCCCCTATTCAAATTTCAATAAATATTTTATAGAGTGACTATGGCACAATGGAAATTCGTCACTAATATCACTGAGTATAATCGTCGGCGAATGTTAGAGGAATTGGCTCTGAGCTCTAAGTTTGAGAAGTTATCCTGGAGGAAAGCGGCTGTTTATGATGCGTCTAGACTATCAGACCCCCAGGGTAGAAGACAATTGAATAGGATCCTACAAGCGAGCCGCGCAGCTCTACCTGATGATAAATTTACTGAGGTTTGGACATTTTCAGTATCTTATCTATCTTAAGAATATCTTATCTTAGGATTATCTCGAAAAATATTGTACTCCAGAACTATTTTGATTGTACTATTACGTAAACAACATTGTTTACTACACCATTATAACCAAAAAGTATACAGTAGGATCAAAGTTTAGTTTTAGTTTTAGTTTTTAGTTTTTAGATGACAACATTCTCTTAAAATATAGGACATACACACATTAGTTTCCATCCGAAAAGGTTAACTGTTCTATAGATATAATTTTTACAAATTCTTCAAAAATAAAGTTGAATATTCGCAGATTATAATTTTAGACGTCAAAATTTCTGAAAATGTAAAAAAATATTAACATTCACCAAATACCAATTCTTTTTCAACGTCCAGATCCAACAGTTGATAAATAACAAAATATTAACATTTACCATTTTTTCTTTGACATCCAGATCCAACAACTGATAAATGAAATGAAGGAGATCTACAATTCCGCAAAAATATGTCCATTCGGTCAGAAGCCATATGATCCTCACATACCAAAAGTGTCCTACGCGACTGATTTCCCTGAAACGAATCGTGGCCACCAACCTTATCAATTAACTAATCAGCCCTATCAACATTACCAACCGGTTCAAGAAAACTCCGAATACCCAAACTACTGCGATATGCAATTGGACCCAGAAATTTCAAGAATTCTCGCACATTCTAGAATCGAAAGTGAATTGCTGTATGTGTGGACAAGTTTCAGAGAAAAAACTGGTCCGAAGTTGAAAAATCGTTTCATGAGATATGTGCAATTGGCTAACGAAGCAGCAACTAGTACCGGTAAGTCAGCTGAATGATTACAAATCCCTACTAATATATAAATGCGAAAGTAACTCTGTCTGACTGTCTGTCTGTCTGTTACGCTTTCACGCCTAAACCACTGAACCGATTTTGATGAAATTTGGTATGAAAATAGAACTAAACTTGGGAAAGGACATAGGATACTTTTTATCGCGAAAATAAGGGTAGAAGGGGCTGAAATAGGGGACGGAAGTTTGTATGGAAGTTCCTTATTGTCAAACATAAAATCATGTAAGATTGTTCAATTGTTTAAGACAAAGACAAAAAAACGTGCATGGGGAAAGGAGGGGGAGCTTATCGGGCAGTAGGCGGGGCGCGGAGCGGCGGCGGCGCGCTTACCGTGTCGTGCGATATAACCTAATTCCACGTGGGCGAAACCGCAGGCCGCGGAATTCATAAATGGAATATAGCATTGACATACTGTCATTATTATACCTTTTATTAATAATTATTAAACTAGAATACATTTTATTTATTAAATATTAAAAGAACTTTAAGATTTGACACAACTAGCATTATGTATATGTTTTATGGTGTAAGTGTATCTAGTAACACAACATAAAAATATAAATTTTTATTACATTAGCCATGGTGGTCATTTCGATCGAATTTCGAAATTTTACCCAATGAAAAATATGAGACGTTTAAATTACGATACTTTTAGACACCTATTTAAGTTTTATTTACGCTCATGTTTCAAGATATGGCTTAATAACTAAATAGGTATTAATTTTAATAACAAACACACTTCAATTCTCATGTCCATTTCCAAATCTCAGGCTACAAAGACGCAGGTGAGCAGATGCGTGCGGCATACGAAGATCCATCGTTCAGGGCTAGTGTAGAAGAAATATTCAACCAAGTGGCACCGCTTTACAAGCAATTGTTCACTTATGTCCGTCGGAAGCTGATGCTGCGATATGGTGAAAACAGTGTCAGACCTGACGGTCCTATACCTGCACATTTATTGGGTTAGTTGTTACAAATCGTTATTTAGTTGACAGTTGAATCTTAGCAAAACAGGTCGAAATTTTTTTGGAAGGGGATCACTTACAGACCTGAAGGTGGATCTATAAATATGAACATCTTATTTGAGTATATCCCAAATTTAACAATACGCAATCATTATCAAATATCGGTCATAAGCTGCTCTTCAAGACAAGTTTATAAGTAGTTAAACCCTACTTTAACTACTTTATGCCTATCTGTATAAAAAATGAATAAAATACATATATGAATTAACAATTGCATTTACAACGGTTTTTTTTTTGTGCTGCCTAATATTCCCAAAAAAAAATATAGAAAAAGCGTTCAGGATTTTTCCAATACATAAAAACAATAGATTTGAAATAATATAATAGTTTTATAACAACGACTATTGTATATTAATTATTTAAATGCTATATATAATGTGTATGTAAATAATTTCAGGTAACATGTGGGCACAAAACTGGAAATCAATAATGGATCTAGTGATGCCATTTCCTCAAGCACCGAACATTGATGTCACTTCTGAAATGTTACGGCAAGGTTTCACACCACTAAGGTCAATGTTTTTAATGTAACTTTTTTTAAAGAACTTTTACTTTCGCAAACACATGAGTTTCTGTGAAACTTGTAAATGTCCGACTTCACTGATGGACTAAAAATCTGAAGCATCAGCTTCACGACACATCGGTGTATATCAGACTTTGAATGAAAATAGATTTTTTCCCATTACTATGCTGCAACGTGGAAGGCATCGCAAGTTTTCTAACATGAGCTGAGAAGACCCAGTAAATAAAACCCGTGGATTGACGACCGCTAGTTCAAATACGGACTATTACAAAAATCTACTACCTCTTCTAATATTTTTTGACAATCGTATCTACTATAATTCCATTCTAATAGGAGAATCCTTTTCAGTGGATAAAAATCGTCCTATATTCTAATACACGTTAAATATTTATGTGAAGAAACTCAATATGCGTTGATGTAGTCGCGAGTCGGAACCAGCGATAACGCTTTTCCTCTGTGTCCAAAGATACGAAAGACGCCGTTTGAGCCGTTGAGATCTAAATGGAGTAATTCATAAAGAATAGATATATAGAGCCAAAATAAATATGATGAATTATGTGTTTTCAAAAAATTATTTATTCCAGAATGTTCCAAATGGCAGAAGAGTTCTACACTTCGATGGGTCTGAAGCCGGTCCCGCCGGAGTTCTGGCGCGGCTCGATGTTGGTGCGGCCAGCGCAGCGCAGCGTGCAGTGCACCGCCAGCGCCTGGGACTTCTGTAATAGGATTGATTACAGGTTTGATTCTGTTAAAACTTGTCTGGAGTGGTCATATTACATATAATATAGCTTGCTCGCTCGCTTCAGTCTATCGCAGTCTACTGCTGGACATAAGTCTCTCCAAGCTCGCGCCAAATATTCCGGTTTTCTGCAATCCTCATCCAGCCTACGCCGGCGGCCTTGTGTAATTTGTCGGTCCATCGTCTCTGCATCCAGCAAATAAGCAAAGTCACCAAATTTTTATGATATTTTAACATTTTAGGATCAAACAATGCACAGAGGTGACGATGCAAGATTTAATCTCAACGCATCACGAGATGGCGCACATACAGTACTACCTGCAATATTCTGACCAGCCTCAGCTGTTCCGAGACGGAGCCAACCCTGGTATGATACATTTGATTCAGAAAATTAGCTTAATACACATGTAGTTCAACAACGGTCATTATGCCTTAATTAATTAATCCTAGTTCTAGATTAGTTCTAGCTCTTTTTAATCGCTACCTTTAAAAATCCTAAAGCTAAGCAAAGTTTTCTTCTCTTCTAAATACTCAGACGCATATTAGATATACATGTCCCAGAATTTCACCCGAAACACACCCTTGTACAATGGAGAATAATATGAACACATTACGTTTTCTTTAAGATCCTAATGTCTAGGCCCATACACTAAGCCATCTTGAATCCTCAATAAGAGGACTTTAAAACATAGAACGTGATTCATTTGTCGATATTTTAATTTGTCACCATATAATAAAAGGGAACAATATATCTTTTCAGCGTTCCATGAAGCAGTAGCGAACGCCGCGACTCTATCCGTATACAACTTGCCACATCTTCAACGAGTGGGACTTTATCAAAATAAGTACGTAAAGCAAAAATAAGTAGGAGCATGTGCTAAAAATATGTTTATTAAAAAGGTTATAGGCTATAATTCATCACCCTACGACTAAAAGATTATAATGATGACTAAAACATGAAACATTCTTACAAATATCTCAAACTAAGTTTGATGATAAATTTTATCATACTGATCAACTTTGTCAAAAGCCTCACTGAAATCTATACTTTATTTCTATAGATCCCATGATCCTTACGAAGTCAGCATGAACTTCCTGATGTCGATGGCGTTGGAGAAGGTTGCGTATCTACCCTTCGCGTTTATGGTTGATCAGGTATCTTTAATAATATAACATATATATGTTTGTTCGTTCGGACGCGTTAATCTCGAGACTGTTTTGAATAATTATTTTATTGTTAATATGTTTATAGGTGGAAAATGTAGGCTTTTATGATAAATCATTTGTGATAAATAACCGACATCTGGACAAAGATCTGTTCTCCTAAAACTAAAATATGTAATCAGAATAATATAATCAGAATATAATTAAATTCAAAAATTAAGCTTCTCTTTCGTATATTTTTATATATAGGATTCAGAAACTGATATTATTAATAAAATATAATTATCATAGTTTACGTGTCACCTGTAAATAAATGTATACGTACATATTTTTAATTGAATTGTTAATTTTTAATATGCAGTCTACAATTATGTAATTGTTAAATAAAAAATAATTTTCCAGCAAATAATTTCAATATCGACTATAACGAAATAAGCTGATGTAACTCGTAATAAAATTTAAAAAAGTAAATAAATGTACAAAAGTTATATTAACGCTAAACAGATTACTTTCAACAAACCTGTGGCCATAGAATAAGAAATACTTATCACACATTTATACATATATTTTATTGAATTACATTATATACACTTAATATCATGTCACAAAATATGTTACCAAAATTACGATACCTAATTGTCTAATTGTTAAAATATTTCCAGTGGCGTTGGTCAGTTTTCGAAGACGGAGTTCAAAACATGAATACAAAGTGGTGGCAAATGAAATTAAGATATCAGGTACTGTACTATAATGTAAGCATCCCACTACTGGGAAAACGCCTCTTTTTCTATAGAGGAATTGGGCAGAAGCTTCATCCGCAACGAATATCTACTGAAGATTGGTATATTCCAAGATTTCTTCCGTAACATGCTCATAATGCCGTGACACGTCTTCTTTCTTAAGTAGCTTTTCTTTACCACCAAGGGTGAGATGCGTTTTGAAGACATTAAAAAATCAGTGATATCTGAAATGAAATGAAATGAAATGAAATGAAATGAAATGAAATGAAATGAAATGAAATGAAATGAAATGAAAATGAAATGAAATGAAATGAAATGAAATGAAATGAAAATATTTATTTCGTCATAAGGTGATTTTACACACTTAACGAATGTCAAAAAAAAAATTCATTTAAAACAAATACGTCAAATTATTACAAGTCAATGTCTCGGTAGACATAACATTACTATTATTATTTCATCGGCTTTATTAAATGTTACAATAAATAACTTAATCTAATGTCCCTAGTGTTGGCCGAGAGGAAAAAAAGCCGGCGGAAAAAAACTCTCTATATCGGCCCCGAAATTACCGGTATTGGTTCTCCTAGTAATTTTAACAACAATTGTAAAACTACACTACAAATTTTTTATACTAATTAAATTGTTGAATAGAATAAATAGTTAATATTCAGACGACCAGGCAGGTTATAATTATGTAAAGTGATCATTATCATACAAATTTGCAACTCCAGAAGAGCCACATATTCATGCAAATGCAGAAATGCAATACAAAAAGAAAATGCAGTGTAATTACTGGCACCGAGGCTTTAACACCTTATGTCTCTGGATAGGAACACATAAATGAGTTGCCTGGGCTAGTTCCAGGTAAACTAGTTTATGTTCATGGGCGACGTCAACCACTTACCATCAGGTGGAACGTCTGCCAGTTTGCCTATCTAACTAACATAAACTACTAAATAAAAAATCTTAAATATCTTTATAATATAGGGGAGTAAAAGTGAGTAGAAGTTGTATGTGTATATAAAAATAGTCTGTAGTACAGAGGAATATATGTGTCGTCTGCTACAGGACCTTATATATAGAAGCCACTTCCAATTATTGTTAAATGTGATGAAAGCTGATACTTTTAAGTTTTTTAAAGCTGTTTTTTTGTTATAAATATAGGGTGTGATACCGCCTAAAACAAGAACAGAAGCTGACTTCGACCCTGGATCAAAGTACCACATTATATCAGATCAGGTAATATAAACATGTACAGAGGCGTAACTACCGCCGTATCAGTCGTATCAATGATATGGAGCCCCCGACCTACAGAGGCCCCGAACGTGTAGGGGCATAAAAGACTATCAGACTTGTTTATAGAGGCAGGGCCGGATTTAGGGGAGGACTTCCACATAAGATGCCCCCACAATAGAGAGTTCGGGACAGAAATTTAAATTCAGAAGTGCCCTTGTTTTTTTTTTTTTTTAGGGATACATATAGACCGACGGAGTAATGTTTTTTGTTTTTCAATATAGACCGCAAAGAAAAATATCGGGGTGAGACGCGATGAACTTCCATTTTTTTTTCGTCATCGTACACAAAAAAAAAACATATTGGGAACCAATATTTCAGATCAAGGGACCTCCCCTTCTTTGTTGCACCGGGCCTCCACACCTCTAAACCCAGCTCTGTAGTAAGCACTTTTGTTCCGTTATTGAAAAATATTTACCCTAGGCCTTTTGTTCCGTTATTGAAAAATATTACCCTTCATTTGGGCCCCTTTACAGATTTGATACGGGGTTCATCTAAATCACGCTACGCCACTAAACATCTACAAACTGTATTTCCACGAAATTTTGACAGAACATTTGCTAGCCATTGTTATATGAAACTATCCATTCATCTATACATATATAATAAAATAAGCAGATACCTTGACATCTCTAACATGAAATGTATGACTGTAATTTCCGTGCGGTGACCGGCAGAGAGTAGTCCCGACCTCTTTCTTGCCGAGCATATAGAACTGTGCTATTTTGACTATTGAAAATAGAGTGGAATCAGTTTATACTTAATTTTGAGTCTTTATGATATTAAACCAGAATAAATAAATAAATAAATAAATAAATAAATAAACGTCTCACACTCAACGGCCCCCAGTAGGATGTGAATCCTGTGTCGGGGGTCCGGAAACACACACAATACACAAGCACAAACGCCCAGACCACGACAAACATCTGTATGACCGCTAGCGCATCAGCCAGTTACTGTGACCACTGCGCCAACGCGTCGTCAAAACTAATAGAACAATTAAGTCATAGATTCTTTTGAAGCGAAGTCATAAATCCTTTTCTAGCGATTTAAAAAAAGGCGGTTCTCAGATATATGAAGGTAAAAATATATGTATGTAAGCGATTTCCTTAAAAACTTCATTTTAAGCCATTCCTTTTTTTCATTATTCGATCACACATCATAACTTCTCAATATTTATAGAAGCTCGTTAATTTCTCAGGAATACATAAAATACTTCCTGGCGACGATCCTGGAGTTCCAGATCTTCGAACAGCTGTGCTTAGCGGCTGGTCACTCTGGACATCTGCACGAGTGTGATATATACAGAAGCAGGGATGCTGGGAGACTTCTGAGGTCAGAAATATTAAATACTATACCATTAACAGAGAAAAATTTGTCTTTTCATGTTGGTTCAATGGTCAATGGTCAATTGTGTACTACTGAACCGATATTGATAATTCCTTCACCATTAAAAACCTAAATTAATCAGAAGTAAAAAGGCTATAGAACGTTTTACTGCGACTAACATTAGCGAAGTAATCACCGTGAATTTGAAGTTACAAAGAAGGTCTTAACAACTAGATTTTTGCCGACCTATTGGTTAATATTTCTCCATTTCTACGCTCCGCAGCCTCACAACATCAATGGACATTTGCCCTTAGAGATGAGCGATACGTATCTTATACGATATCGATATACAAATATTGATGCATATCGAATATTTATATATCGGGATGTTCTGAAACTATATTGACGGCCGGCTGGTCGAGTGGTCAGGCAACTGGACACTTTACGCAGCGGTCGCGGGTTCGAATCCCGCCAGGTGCAGATAATTTGTATGACGAATATAGATGTCTGCACCGGGTCATGGACGTGTATATATGTATTTATATAAATGTCTTAAATTTATTTCCGTTCCTAGCACCTGTAACACATGTTCTTACGAACTTAGCACGGGGCTAGGTGAACGTGGTGTGATTGGTGGTTAATATTTATTTATTTATTTATATATTACGATATCTCGGATATCGTGATTCACGAATGGTCCGTTGCGGCAAATCAAGGTATCGACGATTTAGTAAATACTCTATGATATTGAGTATAGATTATACAATATATACTTCATCGATATCAATATCGACCGATATTTTCATATTCACAATTCACTATACGTGGTGACGATACTAGCCGATTTTACTAACCAGAGTGGATATTCTAAGGATGTTTTGTATTTGTACAAAACACATCGGATTAAAGTTGAACTCGAATTGATCTCTTTCGACTTTATAGAGAGGAAAAAGTGAGAGGTATGATGAGTGATGGGTGCAGGTTAATTACCTTAACTTACTTTACGGCATTTCCTACCTCGCACGACGGCTATATGGAACCATCTGCCACCTACGGTATTTCCGAGAGTATAATCTTATTAGAAAGGCCGGCAACTCACCTGCTAATCCTCTGATGTAGCTGGTGTCTATGGATGTCGCGTAAAGTTACCACCAGGCGAACCGACTATCCGTTTGCCCTTTATTCCATAATTAAAAAAAAATAATAATAATAATAAACCTGTAAGTAAGCCAGTTTCATTAATGTTACTTTCATTATGTATGTTTAAAAATAAGACATAAACAACATTTTAAAACATTCTATCTATAGCCAACTGGCATGAGTGTATCATCGTATCCAAAATACAAAACATCCCTAAAAAGCACTTCCAGTTTTCATCTAATATGATAAATATGTTTGATATTATAATTTTTACTTTAAATTAGAATTTTAAGAGTGGACTACTTTAACGCTAAGCAATTTCTTCTTTTAAAATTTCTAATTATTTTTGTATAAAATATTAAAATATTGTAAAAAAAATACCTTCAATATTAGGAAATAATTAAATAGTTTGGGAAATCCAAAAGTCATAATCTTCCTCATAATCTTATTTTTTACAGTTTAAAAACAATTAAACCACGTCGTATTAGACCTTGAAATTAAATAGAGTTTTATTCCTAACTATACTGAAGCTAAATAAAAAGAAACTTGATTAGTGAAGTCTTTCGGTCGTCAACGTAACCACAATATACAGGATCCGCACATACAGACTCACGGGCGTCCAAGACAGCGCTTTTTTTTAAAATAGTTTTATAATTAGTTTAAATAAACAAAAATGGCATTTAAAAGTACCATGAGTGTTCAAATAGTGTTTTTTCTTAATATATGTGTGTGTACATTATTTTACAAGTGCAATATAAGTATGATAAATAGAGACATTTTAAGTTCGAAAAATCACTCGTTTTGCCTGAAGTGAGAGTAGTATCCACCTCAACGCTTCGCTTATGAAGCGTGTAATAGGCCTCTAGACATCATTTACCCAGACACAAGACAGTAAAATTATCGTAATATTTCAGTGAAATTATGCAGCCGGGTGCGTCGAAAACAGCGTCAGATATCATAAGAAGTATGACCAGAGGGAAAACTAATAGGATCTCACCGGAATCGCTTGTGAGGTAAAAAAATATTTTTTACGTTAAAAAAAAATCTCGTTTTAATCTAAATCCAGAATTAGTACTTTTATTAGTAACTAGCGGCCCGCCCCGGCTTCGCACAGGTATTTAACTAAAATTTTAAAAATTATAAATTTATATTTTTTATCACCTACATGCGCCATCTATCGTATAATGGTAGAATATCGTTTTTATATTTAGTGACATTTAACATGATAGTACCTATATTAATTGAAAATGATGTTTATCTAAAATATTAAAACGATTTCTATTCCTATCCGACACATTTAGTAAACTTTTAAGTTTAGCAAAATAATAACTCAAAAATAACTTTTGTGAGTTTTTAAGATTCCTTAGACCAGATGGCGTTGGCGGCGTAGGTACCTATTTCTATTTTCTTAAATATTTATTTTTAAATTTAATTACAAAGAAACAAAAACTAAATTATACTGTGAGTTATGTTTAATTTTTATGTATTAAAGTTATTTACATTGGTTTTGTACTTTTTACGTGATACGTGAACACAGAAAAACACGATAAGAGATGGCGCTGATACAAAAAAAAACGCGCTATTGAAATTTATTCTTGATGATATATAGTGTATTAATAAAACGGAGGTTTTAACAGATTTATTATTTGTATAGATTTTCTTTTAATTGCCTTTTAAAAAAGTTTATTTCTGTAGCCGTCCCGATTTGATAACAAATGTTTATTACTTAAATGTTGTGTCCCGAATTTTGACTTACTCATCCTAGCAAGACTAACTTTAGCGGCAAATATTTTGTTAAAAATATTCGGAGTGTTGCATTCATTAATATTTTATGTATCTTGCAATAATGTTTCGGAATGTAATGATACTTTTCCAAAAGTAGGGACCAATTTAATACTTTATTATACGTACGAATACATGTCATTGAAACAAAAGTATAAAGGCTGTGCTTATCCCTAGAAGAGATTTCTTCCAGCACACCCGAAAAGGAAATATTACAGACAGAAAATAGAAGATGGTACACGTACAATTTGCAAAAAAATATTAAATTTTTAATAATAGTAATAACCATTAAAACAATAATTTAATACAATAATAATAATTAACATCTTTTACTTTAACTTTTAAAGGTACTTCCGTCCCCTAGAGCTCTGGCTTCGAGTACAGAATCGTGACGAACAGATCATTGGTTGGAATTCAAATTATAACGACGTCGCGCTGTTCGCTCCACAGAGGGCGCTCTCTAATAAGAATTGTCCGTCTGTCTTGTTACTAATATTCTTGATTGTGTTAATTTAATGTTATGAAAAATAAATTGTTTTTTTTTATAAATGTTTTTTTTTTTCATTATAATATAGTATCTTCTATGGAACTGTAATAGTCTATATCTAATTGTCATTCTGCTTGGTATTAGCATCTAACCTATTTTTTTTTTACAAGATTACATGGTCATGCATAATAATTCTTAAAAATGTATTAGTATTTTATTTAATTATTAGTTTTAATTAAATATACGAATGATAAAATATAACTATCATTTGAAATAAAACTGTTTCGAAATCCTTAGAAAACGCTGACTCTGACGGGATGATTCATTGGATATCCATATCAGTTAATTTTTGAAAAACTAGATTCTATTATCTACTATTTAACATAATGGGTAGGTATTTATCGTAATAAGGTATATAAAATACCTCTGGCCAAGATAATCCACTGAACTCTTTAGTGAGTCGTATATATCGACTACCGATTTTTTTTAACATAGACACGGTTTCTAATCTGAGTTTTTTAGGTAACAGCCGACTGATATACAAATTCATATTGTTAGTAAATGTATATAATACATATAATATGTATATTACCTAAACTCGGGGCAGGAATAGAACCCACAAACCTGGAGAAGAAAGTAGAGTCATTACCGCGCCAATGGTGCAGTCGAACTTTCACAAAGTACTCTTTATTTATTTATTTATTTATCCTTTATTGAACACCAGAAATAAAATAGACAGCATACTTACAAAATTGTTGAGTCAAGATTGGGATAAACTTCCGAAAAGCGGATACCGAATTTCGTCATGAAATTTTGCACGGACATTCTATTTGACTATCTATGAGTCCCCTTAAAGGGATTTTTGGCGATACGCAATATTTTGAGAAATATTGAATTTTTTAAGTACGCTGCTTAGCACACCTATATAAGAAAGCGAGTCGATCAAAAGAAGAAGGAAAAAAAAACCTAACCTAACCTATCCTAGAATGCGTAAATACATTTCACAGGGATTTAAAAAAAGACCTAACAACCTAACCTAACCTAACGATTTAAAAAAAATCTTAATCTAACCTAACCCTTAAAAAAATCCCTAACTATTAAAAAAAAAAAAGACCTAACAACCTAACCTAAGCTAACGATTTAAAAAAAAATCTTAATCTAACCTAACCTTAAAAAAATACCCTAACTGCGTAATTAATTTCTCAGCCTTCAAAAAAAAAAAAAAAAAAAAGTAGCGGAGTAGGTAGTGAAACAATGGCCGATCATCTATGCGAGTTTTTATGGCGTCGTCGCGTTAAAAAATTGAACAAAAATCCGTTCAATGAATTATTACAAAATATAAAGTGTGTATCCGGGAAAATAAAAAAGTGGATTGATATATATGTGTATAAATAACGCCTGTAGTGTGTGTGTAACGTGGCGATAAATATATAGATATATTATAAGCGTGTTACTTAGCAGCTTACTCAAAAAATTCAATATTTCGAAAAATATTGCGAGTCTCCAAAAACCCTTTTAAGGGGACTCTTATATAGTGAAATGTAATGTCTGTGCCAAGTTTTATGAAAAAATTCTGTATCTACTTTTCGCTTTCTTATATAGAGCGTACTAAACAGCGTACTCAAAAAACTCAATATTTCGAAAAATATTGCGATCCGCCAAAAATCCTTTTAAGGGGATGCTTAGATAGTCAAATGGAATGTCCGTGCCAAATTTCATGAGAAAATTCGGTATCTGCTTTTCGGAAGTACACCCCAAGATTGTGTAGTACAATAGACGGACTTACGGCTAATTAGCCATTTCTTCCAGACAACCCAAATGAAAAAGGAGATATCAACAACGAAACCCAGTAAGTAGGTTGTGCAGTTATATAATAAACTTAGATACTTATGTCTACATACTAATACTTATAGGTACAAGATACATATGTGAATGAAAATATAACAAATATCTCTATTATAAACTAAAAGTCCTCTTTACTATGAATATGAAGACCAAGTACACAATTTAAAAAAAAAAACATCGTCCGTTCCTATGTGCGCCTATTAAACCAAACCCGCTACGTACCTATAACTCAATGAAACCTAGAACGAATAAATAAATAAATAAACATCTATCCAAAATCCTGTCTGTCTGTATGTTAAGTACATTTTTGACACTTAAACTACTTAACCGATTCTTGTAATAAGCAACTGTACCTATGTGGTATGCGACAAGACTTCATGTTAAGGACAAGAAAACTTAGAACGTGGTTAACAAAAATGTATTGAATTAGACTATTATCAACAAATATAAATAATTACTTATCCCTTTTTGGTTTAATGGCTTTCAATGGTGCCAAAAGAGCACAGATGATTTTGCCAATGTCCAACCATCGCATTCATTAATATCAAGTATTAAACCTTTTGATGTCAAATTTACTGATCAGTTTTTTAAATTGTTTTATTGAAACATATGAAGACGGATGAAAATTCGAAAAAAAAAAAACTATTTCTACGCAGATGAAGTCGCGAAAATAAAATGCCATCAAAAACATAACTTGTAAAAAGAAACCAAGTCTCGCAACTCACTTCTTCTTCCGTAAAAAGTTGTGAGATCCATGTAATACCAAGTCGGCTAATTTATTCAAACCCTACTTAAGGGTTCTTCTGTTTTAAGTTATTACGTTAATAGCTAACCTAACAACATCGTATAGTGATCATATCAATATTAAAAATCTTTGATGTTTTAAATAAATATATTAACTTGGCAATCGCATGAAAACAATGTATCTAAGAAGTAACACATAGGGATATTATATTAAATTAGATTGTTTAGTGCGATTGCCAAGTCAGTCTATTTATTTAAAACATCAAAGATTTTTAATATTGATATGATCACTATACGATGTTGTTAGGTTAGCTACTAACGTAATAACTTAAAACAGAAGAACCCTTAAGTAGGGTTTGAATAAATTAGCCGACTTGGTATTACATGGATCTCACAACTTTTTACGGAAGAAGAAGTGAGTTGCGAGACTTGGTTTCTTTTTACAAGTTATGTTTTTGATGGCATCTCATTTCTTTTTGTAGACAGTCCTACTTATTTTCCTTTCCGGTGTCTTCTACTTCTTTAATATCAACAACGTATTTTCTTAAAGCCTTCGCTAGGTCTAATGAGCTTTTCTTATTTTTGTAGATGTTCTTCCTCTTTTTCTTTTCCGATACGATACAGATATATAATTTGATTGTCATGTCATACATATTGTGATCTCAAGTTGACAACTTGAAATACTTGACAAGAGAGATGAATGAAGTATGTTTAGCCGGAAACAGTGTTGTCAGATTGCTGTCGATTTTTTACACCTAAACTTCCATAAAAATAAACTTTTAAAAAATATTTAAAAAAGTGAATGTATACTTATGTACGTACGTAAAAAGTTATACTTATAATAAGACGATGCGCCGAGTTAATGGTTGGTGCGCGCCATTTGTAAACAGACCCTGAAAACCCACTAAAACAAAGTACTCGTTAAGACGAATCAAAGGAGCCGAAACTCGATTGGGGTGCGTCGTTTTATTACAGAGTTCCTATGACCACCTTCTAGCTACATCATCAAACCCTGGTTACCATTGAAAGACAAACTACTCGTCTAGAGGATTCAAACGAGCCCGAACTCGATGAGGCTGTGTCGTTTCATTGCGAAGTTCTTATGACTGCGTTCCAACTCCATTATCAGATTAGACCCTGGTAACTATCTAAAAACAAAGTACACGTCAAGACAAATCAAACGAGCCAAAATTCGATGGGGTTGCGACGTTTTATTACAGAGTAACTATGATCACCTTCCAGCTCCATCATCAGACCCTGGTTACCTTTGAAAGACAAACTACTCGTCAAGACAATTCAATCGAGACCGAACTCGATGGGGTTTCGTCGTTTCATTACAGAGTTCCTATGAGCACCTTTCAGCTCCATCACCAGACCCTGGTTACCATGAAAGACAAACTACTCGTCAAGATGATCCAAACGAGCCCGAACTCGATGATGTTTTGTCGTTTTATTGCGAAGTACCTTTGCCTGCCTTCTAGCTCCATCAACAGATCAGACCCCGGTAGCCATCTAAAAATTAAGTACTCATCAAGACGAATCAACGAGCCTAAATTCGTTGTGGTTGCGTCGTTTCATTATAAAGTTCCTATGACCACCTTCCAGCTCCATCATCAGACCCTGGTTAGCATTGGAAGATAAATTACTCGTCAAGACGATTCAAACAAGCCCGATCTCGATGAGGTTGTGTCGTTTTATTGCAAAGTTCCTATTGCCACCTCTCAGCTCCATCATCAGATCAGACCCTGGTAACCGTCTTGAAACAAAATACTTGTCAAGCCGAATTAAACGAGCTGAAACTCGATGGGGTTGCATCGTTTCATTACTGACTTCCTTGGACCACCTTTTAGCTACATCATCAGACCCTGGTTACCATTGAAAGATAAACTACTGGTCAAGAGGATTGAAACGAGCCCGAACTCGATGAGGTTGTTTAGTTTCATTGCGAAGTTCTTATGGCCACCTTACAGCTCCATCATCCGATCAAACCCTGGTAACCATCTAAAAACAAGGCGAATAAAACGAGCTGAAACTCGATGGGGTTGCGTAGTTTTCATTAGGGTGTTCCTATTACCACATTCCAGCTCCATCACCAGACCCTGGTTACCATTGAAAGACAAACTACTCATCAAGACGATCCAAACGAGCCCGAACTCGATGAGTTTGTGTCGTTTCATTGCGAAGTTCCTATAGCCACCTTCCAGCTCTATTATTAGATCAGACCCTGGTAACCATTTCAAAACAAAGTATTCATTAAGACGAACCAAACGAGCCAAAACTCGATGGGGTTGCGTCGTTTCATTACTGAGTTCCTATGACCACATTCCAACTTCATCACCAGACCCTGGTTACCATTGAAAGACAAACTTACTCGTCTAGAGGACTCAAACGGGCCCAAAATCCTTCCTTTGGCTACCTTGTAGCTCCTCCATCAAATCAGCACCATGTAATCATAATATTGTATTGTCACATGATTTACTATTCGATCGAGACAGGTGAAACAAAATAAAAGCTTGTAAAAAGTGAGTTGACACATCCAGCGCAATGAAGTAAGTTAGCGCAATTGCGCGGCGCCTACTACTTAGCTTTATGTTGTCGGTTTTTTGTCACAGAGTACACGCGCATCGTATAAAAATTTACTCTCATCAAGAAGTTATAGCTTTAAAATACAAAAGTTATTTTGAGTCCTTATTTTCTATATTTATTTTTATTTATTTAATGTTAATATACATTAATTAACAGTTATTGCTGTTATGACTCACTTAATCAATCGGGTGCATTCTAATAATGACATAATTATATGAACTCAAAAATGATAATCACGCTGGCGAAATGGTGCGCGCTGTTGTATATTAAGCGGGAGATCCCGGGTTCAATCCCCGGCAGAGTAAATTTTCTTTCTCTGATCTGCTTTGGTGGGAGTCTTTGGTAGTGGCTAGTTACCACGCTATCGGCAAAGACGTGCCGCCAAGCGATTGAGCGTTTTGCTACAATGCAGTGTAGAAACCGATTAGAGGGATAGGTTTAATATAGCTGCCAACTGAATAAAATAAAATAACTTACGTACGGGAAGCATGGAAGCCGTGGAGCGGGCAAATCACCTCAGCCAGTCGCGGTTATGATTTATTAGTGTTCTTTAATACTTTGCGTGATTTTGGTACAGCTACATAAGACATGTCCCATTCTTGATTTTTCATTCCGTTGACCATTTTACAGGTTACCTTTGAAGATAATTATATCTAGGTACCTATCTACCTATTATTCCACTATGTTATACTTGTACGGGTACATTGATTCATTCACTGCAAATGTAACTTTGTAATCCTATATATTTATATGGGATTACAAAGTTATTTATGCAGTTGGTGTATCTAGAAAACTGGACCGAAATTGCAAAATATTTGAATTTTTCCTTGGTTTATATACTAAACACTAATGGTATTCTAAATTTGAAGCTTTTATGTCTGCTAGAAGTGCCTTAGAGTTTTGATGATCGGTCAGTCAGTGAGTGACAAAATTCGAAACTTTGACTAATTATAATTCTTAAACTACTGGTTCAAATTGAATGAAATTTGAAATATACCGTGTTTATACAATGCCTGCTTGGGTATTGAAAATTCAGACTTCTAGTTTTATCCACAACGAAGTTATAGGGGGTCGAAAATGGCCTGAGTTGCTTCGAGAAAAGATAGTACGGCCGTGCCACTTTTTTTTTTGCTCGACTTGGCGGAGGCACTGCCGTGCCTCCAGATAAAAATGGCACCAAATGACTTAATCGATTTTTAAGTGTCATTAAAACCGCAGTGCGAAAGTACTACTTATTACTTATTTTTCAAATTCTATTGATGGCCATTATGTTCATTTATCTATTATGACTAAATTCAAAAGATTGGAAATTTTGTTAAAATCTAAAGGTAAGTAATTATCAGCGTTGGAACCGATTAATTATTAAGATTTTTTTGGCTTTGTAGGTATGTATCAAAATCAGGACTACCAAACAAGATTTCTATATTAAACATTTTTCGGACAATTCATTATTCGGACACCCACCACCTCAGTCCCCCGAGATCATGTGAGATGACGCTGTAAAGGGTCCGAAATGTCGGGAAATAATTTAAAATTAAATATTGTTAAACTGTAATTTGAAATAAACGCGATAAAATCCGTTTTTAGACTTTTAATTAAAAAAATCTACATTATTCTATGATTAATAAACCTTACCTCGAAAGCCCTACAAATCCTTATCCTGATAAATCAATCTATATTCATTTTTGAAATTATATTGCATTAATAACGAGAATCACTGGAAGCCTTTAGATGGAGGCTGTTTCGAATCGGTCGTAAATAACAAATTACGCTATTATAGAAGTTAATATTTCCAATTCAAATTTATAAATTAAATTATTCAGCAACATTTTAATTAATATTTTATAAGGTTGAAAATACTTATTAAATAATTTAAATAAAAATTTATATCAGAATTAGTACCTACGTGCAGCACTGAACGATCTTAATCTACTTTAATTTAAATATTTGAAGTGAAATTTGTACACAGCAATAAAATATGTCGAAGGACTATGTAAACTATCGATGAGTCTTGTTCAACATAATTATGAAAAATATTCATTCATCGATTTGGCATAATGAGAGCTACACAAAGTTAGCACCCCATGGAAGGATTTTTGAAATCAAAATGACTTTAATCGTTAGGTCTACGTTAGGTCTGTATAGGTCCACCAAAATTTTTGTTAGGTCGCCTATTTTTTTTAATAAATATTTTTAATAAATAGGTCTATTTTTTCAACAAAAAAAAAAAAAAAGACCTAACAACCTATCAATAATAGGTTATTAGGTCTTTTTTTAGGTTGTTAGGTTTTTTTTTTTTTTTTGTTGAAAAAATAGACCTATTTATTAAAAATATTTATTAAAAAAAATAGGCGACCTAACAAAAATTTTGGTGGACCTATACAGACCTAACGTAGACCTATCGATTAAAGTCATTTTGATTTCAAAAATCCTTCATTGGGGTGCTAACTTTGTGTAGCCCATAATGAGCCTTTCAACCACGGTCTAAAACACAGGTCTTGCAACGACAGTAATGGGGGTACGCCGGTTTAATGATGGCTGTTCTTTTCAATTTACTGCCGCCAGAGGCATGACGATAGATGGGTGTGCTGTGCAACGAAGTCCAATCATGATTTGAACAATATCAAAACCAAACAAAAGAGTTAAATAACAAAACAAAAATGACAAAAAAAATCGCAAAACGATTATTAAATAACACAATACTTGGGAGAGAAAAATATAAGTCGTATTATTTATAATGAGGAATGAGACTGAGTCGCTTACAGTCGTCTGTCACTTAACCGGCGTACACCCATCGATAGTAATGACGTACAGCGGCGTTGACGCGAAAGAAAAGTTATAAACACGATCGTATTAATCTCTCTGTACTGAAATTGGACTTCGTTGCAAGACCTGTATTTAAGACCATGCTATAAACACGTTCAATCCGCTTTGCCATATATGTATTAATAATGTAATATGTATCAAATATACATTAAAAGTACGAAAAAAATTTGCCTTTCTTTTCGCTTTTTCTACCTTCCTGTAGATAGGGTTGTCACTACAATATATAAGTTATATTTAAATATTTATTATAATTAAATAAACATCATACAATGAAAATATATTTTAAAAAAAAAAATTTTTAAATAAAATACTCTAAGACTGGTTATCGAAATTACTATTGTCATAGCTGCTTGTATTTTTAATATTTAGCGCAACTTCAAAAGTTATTAGTGTCAGCGTAATTATTTCTTCATGATTCCGGTTGAGTTGATATTTGGTAATGGCGTTGTGTGTTAGGTAGTGTTATATTGCATCGTTGTGTAAGGCGTTTGTTTACTTATTCAATGATTGAATAAACGAATGAACTAGGGAATAATTAGCTGAATTATTAAATAATTAAATCAATGAATTAATTATTTAACATGCTTTATTTTACTGAGCTGAACTGAATCAGATTGTAAACCCCACTGCTGGACAAAGGCTTCTTCTCCAAATAGGAGAAAGAGTTGGAGCCAGACTTCTCCTCCATGGGGACTGTCCGGCTCACCTCTGAACAGGTCTTACTGTTAGGTAAGTAGTACCTAAATACGGTTGAGCCTTTAATAGGCCGCTACCGTATGATAGCTTATTTTTAGGGATACATAATAATACAGTAGTTTTCACTTAGTTATCTTTGTATTTTTTTGTAATTAATTTGTTTTTGTTTTTGTTTATTTGTTTAAACATACACACACATTCGTCTGTTCCTAATGTAGGCAACTGCAAATGCCTGTGTTTTAGGTAACAGCCGAGTGATTTATATATAATGTAATGTATATATAATGTAATATATAAACATAAAAATAATACATATATAAATAAATATATATTACACCCAGATCGAACGCATAACCCTGGAGCAGAAATCAGGATCACTGCCATCTGCGCCAATGGGACTGTCAAATTATTTTATAATATCAGTTCTAAATGTATGCTTAAAAAAATTAGCAAAAGATAGGTAACTAATTTAGTGTGAGGTCGGTTAAAAACGAAATTACAAAAAAGCAGCAACCCTTAAACTGATATGTTGTATAATATCAGTGAATACCAGTTATAATGACCCTTTTTAATGCATTTCTCCTTTTACTTTTAACATAAACGCTCACTCGCATTTTTAAAATCAAGTAGAACGCACGGAAAAATGTCGCGCCATATTTTTACATTATTTTTTTTAAATATCTTCCTAAATATAGCAATGGCTCAGCGTGAAGAGCCTAATAAACAAATCTTAGAAAATAATTTAGAAGTTAAATTTTTAGAATATAGTAAAAGTATCGTGAAATGGATGAAAAATATATATTACAATGATAGTAATTTTGAGAAGACTCTTCGTTATAATGATATTGAACCAAAAATGGATAATGAAAAAAGCGGTAAGTTTTTTATTTATTTTTTATTTAACCATACGACCATTTTCTTACAAACCTCTTAAGTATTTATATTTAAATTTTTATTTTTATTTTAATTTTAATCCCATTAAAATGATTAAATTAGCCGAACCATTAAAATAGATACGAAAATTTTGACTGAGAGAAAGAAAGACTGAGAATGGAAAAAGTACTATAAAAAAAATAAAAAAAAGCGCTCGATGTCCTTAACTGCTAGTATGCGACAAGTGCCTAACGGCACACGTCATGAGACGATGCGATATTTACAATACAAGTACTATGTATTCTATCCTCCTTAAACTATCCTTGATCATTAATCCTTGTTAATGCAATCATAAATTTAGCAACCCATCCATTTGTCTCACGTATTAAGGCCTACATTACCTTAGTTAAGTGTATCTGTATATCAGTATAGATATTTGTTAGTCACTAATATTTATTATAAGAAATATGTACCTTACGTCTATTTTTTATCATTTTTTATTATTTATTTATAGATTATATAAATATACAATAATATTATTTTATTTGTTATAAGTACACCTACGCCTGTCTGTATTCACTGAGTATAATATCCTCCGCAACAAGGTTGCCTGGTAGAGATCGGTTTTTAGCGATAAGGCCGCCTTTTGTACAAAGCCAAGTCTAATCTAAATATATTGTATTTTTCTTTGTACGGTGTACAATAAAGAATACTTATTATTATTATTATGTATCTGCTTTACGTGACACCGGATTAGCACCCACTCTTCCGCCACGTAACCGTTAATAACGTCTGAATATACCCTCCCCCTTACAGAGTAATTTACGTGGTTTATGGGTGGCCCCTTAAACCTAAAGATAGGTAAGGTATCGAAAAATTTATTGACGCGTTGGCGAAGTGGTCACAGTAACTAGCTGATGCGCTGGCGGTCGCGGGTTCGAGTCCCGCACATGACAAATATTTGTATAGGCCATACAGATGTTTGTCGTGGTCTGGGCGTTTGTGCTTGTGTATTGTGTGTGTTCCCGGACCCCCGATACAGGATTCACATGTGCT